>JBBYHO010540656.1:0-15084 GCA_038382025.1 Adansonia gregorii
CCAGTGCGAAGAATGAACTTGTGTACCCAATCATTAAAAGAAAAGTGATTATTATGTGTATCTGTGTTTATACAATTAAAAACAAACTTTTATTCTAAAATTGGTAGAAAAAGTTATTTTTCTTATGAAACCAAATCTTCAATATCATTTGTCCCAATGAGGAAAATATGGTTATGGTGCCTAATCATTAAAAGAAAAGAGATTATTATGTGAATCCACGTTTGTCTGAATCGATGAATGAACATTAATTCTAAAAATAGTAAAAAAAAAAGTTTTTCTTATGAAAGCAATGCATCAACACCATTTATCCCAATGAGGAGAATGTGTTTATGGTGCCAAATCACAAAAAAAAGGAGATTATGTGAATCTATGTTTGTCCAGATCAACGAACGAACATTAATTCTAAAAATCATAGTAAGAGAAGTTTTTCTTATGGAACCAAAACTTTAATTAATTTGTCCCAATGAGGAGAATGAATTAGAGGTGCCCAATAATTAGAAGAAAGGAGATTATTATGTGAATCAGAGCTTATCCAATTGAAAAACAAACTCTAATTCTAAAAATGGTAAAAAGAGATGCTTTTCTTATGAAACCAAAGCCTCAATAACATTTATCCCAATGAGGAGAATATGTTTATGGTACCTAATAACAAAAAAAAAGGATATTATTATGTGAATCTGTGTTTGTCCAAATCGACGAATGAAGATTAATTCTAAAAATGGTAGCAAGAGAAGTTTTTCTTATGAAACCAAAGCATCAATACTATTTATCCCAATGAGGAGAATGTGTTTATGGTGCCCAATCATGAAATGAAAGGAGATTGTTCTGTAAATCTGTGCTTATCCAATTGAAAAATGAACTTAATTCTAAAAATAGCTGAAAGAGAAGTATTTCTTATGAAACCAAAGCATTAATTCATTTATCCTAGTGCAAAGAACGAATTTATGGTGCCCAATCATTAAAAAAAAGAGATTATTATGTGAATCCATGTTTATCCAATTGAAAAATGAACTTTGATTCCAAAATTGACAGAAAGAGATATTTTTCTTATGAAACCAAAGCATCAATATCATTTATCCCAATAAGGAGAATGTGTTTATGGTGCCTAATCATGAAACAAGGAAAGATTATTATGTGAATCCGTGTCTGTCCAAATCGATGAATGAACTTTAATTTTAAAAATGGTAGAAAAAGATGTTTTTCTTATGAAACCAAAGTATCAATATCATTTACCCTTATGAGAAGGATGTGTTTATGGTGCCCAATCTTGAGATAAAATGAGATTATTATGTGAATACGTGTTTATCCAATTGAAAAATCAACTTTAATTCAAAAAATGGTAGAAAGAGATGTTTTTCTTATCAAACTGTCGCATAATACCTCGGGGTGGATCCTCATAGATCTAAGAGTATGTACGACTTAAAATATTTTCCTGACTTGGAAAATGTCTTCTTGACTGAGACTATTCTTTGGCGATGTGATGAGAACAAGAATGTATGAATTCTTGACTTATTATACAGTGAAGGGGACCATAAGATGAATCACTTATCTCATTGGTCTCGCATGACCATCACAAGATGGCCAACACTTGGAGTCACCATCGATCATTTTAGGCTAGGCATGATCGGATGCCTATTAAAACCTATGTTCTAAGTTATGAAACTTAAAACATCAATCCTGTGGTCTACGTAATGCAAAGATTCATCATTCAGGTTCGGGAGTTGGTTACGCACGATAAGGTATGAACCTCTTCGCGTCACCCAAAATTGGTACCTTATTAGCTATGTCTTATCTCAGTTTCAATTTTTTGATCTTAACTATCACTATTTCAATATAACCCTCTTCAAATGCATGAATCTTATATAAATGATCCAGGTTTTGATGAAAAAGAGTTAATGTCATATACGTCTCGGAGAAATGGGGAATATAGAGACTTTCGATGAAAATGACCTTTGGATTTTACTTTGAAAATGGAATGTTCCACTCTGGGCACTGGAGAGATACCCACGCAAAATATTACCTTTAATTTTATTTGAAATGTTTTGAAAACATGAATGCACATAATATCACAAGGAAATCATTTTAGTAAGATAATAAATGAAATAACATAACATGGATTATTCAATAAAAAAGAATGGACTATTGGAATTCATCTCGCTACTGACATCGATTATCTAGGAATAACCGAATTGACAATTTTTGAGATGCATCTGGGTTTTTTGATTAAACAAGGTATGTTTGACGTATTCATGGAAATCTGAGAAAAAAAGATTAATTTGTAGTTGAAAGATAGGGTTGGAGTATCTCCTCAGAAAGATGGGGTTGGAGTATCCCCGTTAATGGAAAATAGTTTTTTTGACAAAGAAAGATTTTTTAAATCTTGACAATTTTAAGAAGCGGGGTTGGAGTATCCTTTTAAAAGGTCGAGGTTGGAGTATCCCCGTGAATGAGAAATTGTTTTGATTTTGAAAGATTTTTAAATCATGACAATTTTAAAAAACGACGTTGGAGTATCCCCGTGAATAAGAAATCATTTTGACATAGAAAGATATTCAAATCTTAACAATTTTAAAAAACGGGGTTGGAGTATCCCCGTGAATGGCAAATCATTTTGACATAGAAAGATTTTTAAATCTTGACAATTTTGAAAAGCGGGGTTAGAGTATCCCGTTGGAGTGATGGGGTTAGAGTATCCCCGTGGACGACATAACTTCATGATTTAGAAAGTAGGCGAACATTCGACAATTTTTGGCAAAAGATTCATTGTGAATGAGGATGATAAAGATGTAAAATATGTTTGTGCATTGATATGAGCTTGTAGGAGTGTTAAGGTATGCTCTTGAGTCTGATCAGGATAACATAGAGACATTCAAATGTCTCGAGACAAAATTCGAGAAAAGAACTGAATTTTGACCAAAATCAAAAATAAGGGGTAGCATTACGCTATCTTGCTTCCTGAATTTATTCTAAATTGGTTCAAAAGATTTAAAAGGTAGACAAGACACCGTTAGAAAAGTAACTCGATAAGGGCTCCGATCTTCCAAGAAGTCACTTTCTGAAGGAATAAATTTTTAAGTTTGGATTGATTGAGCTGTTGGCAGAGCATAGGAGTGACAAGGTGTGTCAAAATTTGAAAAATCACCCAGAGTCATTTGGTGTTGAAAAATTGCAAGTCATACCTTTTTGAAAAGGGAATTTCATGAACATTTTAGGAAAAATGTTTGAAAATTTTAGGAAAACCATTTAGTAGGTCTGAAATGTCCAAACAGGATATATGTTCGCATTCTAGAGGTTTTGGACTATTTAGATTTGAAAAATCATAACTTTCTCATTTGGACTGATCCGAAGATGCACAAGACCTCATTTTAAGGATATTTTGACATATTTTCTGAGAAAAATCATGAAATTCACTAAAAATCCTTTAGGATTTTAAAATGATTTTTCAATTTGTAACAGTAGTGCTGCCAGTAGAGGACAAAGCAAAGCAAGGGATATTTCTTGTTTCCTTATGCTTACGGGTCTACTTTCAAGTCATTGACATTCAAACGTCCATGACTAAAGGGAAAGGGTGGCATGAGCATCATGAACTCATTTGCACAGCCCTAGAGTAGTTTAGGACAATGAAAGAATCCATTAATCATACCACTCAAGGTTTTGACTCAAAAACAAGGCACAAACATTTCGGGGATGAGTGCAAAGCCATTTTTGCTGGAAAATTAGAAGATTTGAGCTTGTTTAATAAAGATTCTAGATTTGGAAAACTTAATTTTCCCTAAGTGTTTTGCTAGCTTTAAGGAAAATGCTAAGTCCATGCTAATCCTCATTGGTTAAGGTTAACATGCTTTGCATGGGGGTTGTTTCGAAAATCAATTTTTATCAACCATCAAACATGCATTTTAACAACAAACATACAAGAGGGATGGCATATAACATGAATGGGGATGCTAATTTTACTAATGGCTTAGACAAAGAAAGTGTTATGCACTTTGACAAAAAAGGTTATAGATGCTAAAAATGGTCATAGTTCGTGCAAATTAAGGTGTAAATGTGCTTGAAATGTGTTAGGCTAATGATTCACGCATGGATTAAGAATGACAAGATGAATGGACATGGCATAAAATGCATAAGCAAGAGATATCAAACTAATGAGGATGAAATAAGGTATCTTTGCACATGCAAGGAGCATTAAAACATCCAAATCCTAAACTACCACAACCAAAAGCCACAATAATGCATGATAATCCTAAAAGGGTGATAGAAACATGGAGAGCTCCCTAAAATGATGAAGATGCTGAAAAATAGAAAAATAAAAGTGATAAAGTGAGAAGTTATACTAATAAAACTTCACTTCTTGGCCAAATGATTTAAGCCATAGAGATGGCCTGAATTTTCATCTTTTCCTTGTTGTTAATAAGCAAGAAAAAGAGAAAATGATGTGGCTTCAGTTCTGGTATGGATAAAGGTGATTTTTGGAGTGTGTAGTAGGTGAAAGTAAGCATTTTGGGGCTGTTTTTGGGTGGTGGGTGAAGAGCTACGGGATTAGGATTTCTTCGATGTGTGAATGTGTTTTTGGAAGTGTAAAATGAGCTGGAATCTAACCTTTTTTTGCTGAGATAGAAGTGGTCCACTTATACTAGCCTTTTGGAGCCAAATTGAAGGTGTTTTTGGCCATTTCTCAATGGGGATAAGGTGATGTCAGCATGGTGTCTATAGGGTGGCTGTAGGAGGTAGCTTGCTGCCAATGTGATAGGCATGGGGAGACTGGTTTAAATGCTAAAATGATCGTTCAGCAACTAGGATGGCTGATGGTGACATTGGCTAACAACCAGGGAGAAGTAAGGTGATCAAATGACATTGACCTCTTTTATCCAATTTAGAATAAAAAATGTTTTGATTAATTTTAAAGTCTAAATTCATAATCTGATATGTGTTTTAATCTTTCCTGATGCAAAGAAATAGGTTTAAATTGAGATTTGGATCAATGGTGGATGAATCAAAATTGCCCGAACCATGAAAAAGGCCTGCATGTATCGATACATTGCATAATGTATTGATACATTTGGTTCAAAACCTTGATAGTATCAATACAATGAACACTGTATCGATACAATGATCATTCTGTCGATACTATGAACCATTGTATCAATACTATGAACCACTATATCAACACATATTGATTTGTATCGATACATTCCTTTACAAAATGCATGTTTATGTCCTGGCATGGTCTAGTATCGATACATGAGATCCTGTGTCGATATAAGGACTTATGTATCAATACATCTACTTGTTGTATCTATACAAATGGAGACATTTCAAATTTTTGGCGCGTTGAAGCATTGTATTGATACATGAGAACGATGTATCAATACATTTAAGTAAAATTATGAATTTTCTAAATTCCTTTGTCCCTGGATGCCTTGAACACCATCATTTGATGCCACATCTTCGCATTTACCTTTGATATGATCCCTATGCCTTCTTAACATCCTTAAAATAGTCGCCTGGCGATCACTATCCCCTTCTACATCCATGCTTTAGATTACTCAAAATTAGCCCGGACAAAATAAGGTGTCTACGACTGTCCCTCTTTGACCGTTACTGGGAATCAAGAACAGGGCAAAGACAAATAGACACTACTTTGTCTGGGGTGGGTTGACACTTTTAGAATATTACACTGTTGGTTTTCTAAGGTTTGACCCCCTTAAGCAGGTACGAAGTTATATGATTTTTGATGGGTGCTGCCAATTTGTGCAGACTTTGACTCAGACTCGGTTGCCACCAGCTCATGTGGGCTTTGACTTGGGTGCTGCCAGCTCGTGCAGGCTTTGACTCAAACTTAGGTGCCACCAGCTCATATGGGCTTTGACTTGGGTGCCGCCAGCTCATGCGGGCTTTGAGTCAGACTTGGGTGCACTAGCTCGTGTGGGCTTTGACTTAGGTGCCGCTAGCTCATGTGGGCTTTGACTTAGACTTGGGTGCCACCAGCTCGTATGGGCTTTGACTTAGACTTTGGTGCCACCAGCTCATGTGGGCTTTGGACTCTGACTTTGGTGCCACTAGCTCATGTGGGCTTTTGAGGGAGTGCCACGACTTATGGGCTTTAAAATGGTGCCACGGACTTGTGGGCTTTGAAGGGTGCCACTAACTTGTGGGCTTTAAAGGGCGCCACTGAGTTGTAGGCTTAAAAAAGGGGTGCCACAACATGTAGGCTTTAAAAAAAAAGTGCCACTGACTTGTGGGCTTTGAAAGGGTGCCACTGACTTATAGGCTTAAAAGGGTGCCACGACTTATGGGCTTTAAAAAGGGTGCCACAACTTATGAGCTTTTAAAAAAAAATGTGCCACTGACTTATGGGCTTTGAAGAGGTGCCACTAACTTATAGGTTAAAAGGGTGCCACGACTTGTGGTCTTTAAAGGGTGCCACTGACTTTTGGGCTTTAAAAGGGGTGCCATGACTTGTGGCTTTTAAAAGGTGCCACTAATTTGTGGGCTTTACAAATAGGGGTTACCACTAACTTGTGGGCTTAAAAGGGTGCCACAACTTGTGGGCTTTTAAAAAAAAAAGGTGCCACTGACTTATGGGCTTTGAAGGGGTGCCATTGACTTATGGGCTTAAAAGGGTGCCACGACTTATGGGCTTTAAAGGGTGCCACTGGCTGGGGGGCTTTGAAAGAGGTGCCACGACTTAGGGGCTTTAAAAGGTGCCACTGACTTGTGGGCTTTACAAATAGGGGTTGCCATAACCTGTGGGCTTTAAAAAAGATGCCACTAATTGTAGGCTTTAAGGGGTGCCATTAACTTGTGTGCTTAAAAGGTGTGCCATGACTTGTGGTCTCTAAAAAGGGGTGCCACGACTTGTGAGCTTTAAAAAAAAATGCCACTAACTTATGGGCTTTGAAAGGGTGCCACTAACTGTGGGCTTAAAAGGGTGCCACGACTTGTGGGCTTAAAAGGTTGCCACCACTTGTGGGCTTTGAAAGGGGTGCCACGACTTGTAGGCTTTAAAAAGGGTGCCACGACTTGTGGGCTTTTAAAAAAAAGATGCCACTGACTTGTGGGCTTTGAAAGGGTGCCACTGACTTGTGGGCCTAAAAGGTGTGCCACGACTTATGGGCTTTAAAAAAGGGTGCCATGACTTGTGGGCTTTGAAGGGGTGCTAACAACATTTTTTGATAAAACTTCAAATACCAAAAGTTCATCACAAAATTTCCTGTTGAAAAAGGTTTTAGTACTAGTTCGTGACAAAGCTTTTGACACATGTTCTCGACAAAAGTTTTTGACAATAGTTTCTAGACAACAATTTCTTAACATTGGCACTTTAACTGTAGCTGCTTAACAAAAAGGCTTTGACATAAGGTGATGAGAAGAAAAGACCTTACTTGAATTGCACTTGGTTTGTGAGGCTTAGAGTACTTACCAGGAGTTCCTTGGAGGTTGAGTAATCCTGGCTTGAAGTGATATTGTAAAAATGATGATGTATGATGGTAATATGAATGCATAATGCAAAATGCTACCATGATTGGAAGATGTGAAGTCTAATACAGGAGATAGCTATAGTTCTCCTTGTACATCATTCACTCCCAAAGGGATGGCGATTTGTCCTTGTTCCAACCATAGACTAGAATTTTCCTTATCTCACTAGGGATTATAGGTTGTCCTTGCTCCAGTGGGATGTGATCAAAAATTTAGTCTCAAGAATTTGGACTATTATGTTTCTTCATTCGAGAGGCTCAATCATTTACCTAACAAGTATAGGGCATTTCCAATGATTCGGAAACTATTTGACTGATCAGGTTGATGTCTCTAGTTTTGATAGGATTCTGATAGGATGCATGGGTCAATTTATGGTTTGCCTAAAATGGTTTTTCTTGAGATGATGCCTGTGAAAGCAAGAAATGGTTTGGTGTATAATCATGTTGAATGGGTGTTTGGATGCAAAAGGTGCATGATCTTGACGATTAGGGCGTAAGCAGAATTACCTATGCTTTTCTTTTCTTTTCGATGTAATATCAAGATGCCCCAAAGCATATTTTAGTTAATTATCAAACATTATCTATTAAATGACAAGTGCAATGTGAATTGTACAAGGGTCAAAAGAAATAAGGTAATATTTATTTATGACAACAAAAAGACATAACTCAATATACTATTTGACAAGCAATTGATAGGGTAGCAAGAAAGATGATCTTTTAGGTGAAAGATGCCTCTGACAATCATGATGTGGATGTTCTTTAGGTGCAGTTCGAAATCCTCCTCAAACACTGAATGTGCCTAACATGAGCTGATCTTCAAAAGATATCTAGGATTGCTTTGCATTGTCTTATAAATGATCTCGATCTATACCCCATCAAAATTGATCCTATTTAGTTGCCCCTTGTAGGTTTTTAACTGTAGTTGGATTGGTTGCCAGATGTCCTTTTCGGATTTTCATCTAGACCTCTTTTGTTGTTTTTTTTTTTGTTTGTTTCTATTTTTTTTTTGTCTTTCTTTTTTTGAAAGATGCCTTTTCAGGTTTTCGCCTTTTATGTATAATCTTTCTTGATAGAATCTGAGTTAACTAGGTTAGGCAAGACTTTGCCATCCATTTTTGACAAGATTAGGGCCCCTCCAGAGAAGGTTTGCTTCACTATATATGGTCATTCCTAACTAAGGGTCCACTTGCCCTGCACGTCTATGTGAATTGGGAGGATCTTCTTCAATACCAACTCACCTGGGTGAAATTGTTGTGGACACATCTTTCTATTGTGGGCTTAAATCATGCATCTTTAATGCGTTTAACCATGGTCAATGCATTTTCCTTGATGAGATTAAGCTGGTCATACTTATTCTTGACTCGTTTAGCCTTTCCAAGTTTGGTTTCCATCAAAACTTTAAGAGAAGGGATTTCAAATTTGATGAGCAATATAGCTTGTATCCCATAGACAAGAGAGAATGGGTAGCATTCATGGAAGTTGGAACTAAGATTGGATAGGCATGAGGTGAAAGGGTAGCTTCTTATATGAATCTTTATGAGTTTCGACCATTTTCTCAACCATTCTTTTGGCCGCCTTAACTGTCCTATTCATGTTTGGGCAATAAGGATGGAATTATCATACTGGATCATGAACTGTGAGAGGTCTGGTAGTGCGGTGCTTTCTTCAAAACCTTCCTTAGAATCAACTTTACTAGTGCAAATTGATTATTCAAAATTGATCTTCAGAGAACTATCAGACACATCCATGTGATTATCATTAGGACACCTGAAAAGGTAGGGAAATGGATATTGCAAAAGGCACACACAACCAAAAGATTTGGATGAAAAAAGGCAAAAGAATAATGGAGACAAAAAGATTGAAAAGTGATTTGGACACATAATATGGAATGATATATGCAAAAATCATTTCATTGATAATACTTGATAAAAATGCCCCTTACATAGGATACCTTCCTACCTTAAGGCAAGGGTAGGTAGGTTTTCATTTATTGACATCACATATAAGGGACAAGAAAAGTGCAGGGGCTTTCGTCATGACCCTATCATCAAAATCAAGTCTTGGTGGAAGGACACAAATTCTATGGCTCGGTATTGATCATGTTTGCTACTGGCTCAGTGTGGTTTGGTAAAGGATTAGCAGCAATATTTGGTCCCTGGTTCATCCCGAACTGTAAGACTTTTGCATTGATTAAATTTTGCACATTTCATTTGAAATACATGCAGTTCTCAATGTCATGCCCTGCTGCCTCGCATGGTATTCATAGTGGGCATTAGGGTTGTAACATGGTGGGTATGGCAGCTTCTTTTTTGAGACATAGATCAGAGCCACTAAATGATTTTGGAACAAGGTTTGGTAGAGTTCCTTATCAGTCATTGGGATGGGATAAAAATGTTGTCTTGGTTGATTTGCACCTCGATTGTTAGGTGCATTTTTGGTTGTTCGATTTGTAGTTTGGTGGACCAGTAGAGGATAGCCTTGTGGTTGGTTTGATGGGATTGCAAGGGATGGGTTATAAGTGGTGGCATAGATTGGCTGTGGGGATATTGTGATAGGGTAAGAATATGGCATTCTTGAGTAGCGAGGGTTGGGTGCTTGATGCTGTCTCGGCTGATATGAACCAGTATAATTTATAGTATTGGCTTATTCTTTCTTCTTCTTGCCAGCAATAGGCTTCTTACTTAATCCAGCTATTTCCCCAGTAGACATTCTACCATTTTTAATGGTGGCATCAATCATTTCTCCAGAAAGAACCAAGTTCGTGAATTTCTTGGTGGCATTCCCCATAAGTTTCTCGTAATAAGAAGCACTTAAGGTGTGAATAAAAGTGACTGTCATCTCTTTTTCTGTGAGGGTAGGCTAGACTAAGGTTGCTTTTTCTTTCCACCTTTGGGCATATTGTCTAAAACTTTCAGCGGATCTCTTTTCAAATTTCATCAAGGAAAGTCAATCCGGTGCCCAATCTGACATGTACTGGTATTGATTTAGAAAGGCCTTAGCTAAGTTTGCCCATGATTGAATTTTGACATTGTCTAGCTGGATATACCACCGAGCTGCTGCCCTAGTAAGGCTATGCTGGAAGCAATAGATAAGGAGCTTTTCATTTTTCTCATACCCGACCATCTTTCGCAAGTACATTCGTATATGGACAGAAGGATCAGTGGTTCCATTAAACTTTTCAAACTCTAAGACTTTAAACTTTAGGGGAATAACAAGGTTGGACACCAAAGACAGTGATTGAGTGTCAAGAGCTCCGAACTTACCAGTCCCTTCGATAGCTTGGAGGTGTTTTTCCAGCAGTTGGAATTTGCTTACTTCTTCTGTAGTCATAGTGGACTTTTGACCTTTTGTTTTCTCTAGTTCCTTATGGTCAAGAGCTATCGGATCTGCTAATGAGACTCCCACATTCATCCCTTGAGTACCAGGAATGAATTGACCTACCTTAATGGGATTAAGATAGATGACTAGTAGAGCCTGAGTGGCAGGTGGAGGAGCAGGCTATTGTTCTTGTCTAGGTTCCCCTTGGGCAGGTTCTGGATTATTAGCAGGGGGCCTTCAATGTTAGGAGAATCATTCCTTGTTTCAACAGTACTGGCTTACCCTTTTTCTTTTATAGAGGCTGTCATTAGTTCCATAAGTCTAGCCATCTAAGTTTGCATTTTGCTTTGCTAAGGAGCATCTGGTCTTGTGATTCCTTGACCATTAGCTCAAGTCGTTCAATGCGAGATTCATGATCACTCTCCATGATTTGTTTACGACACTATGTGTTGTAGCGATATGGGATGTTAGGTTTCGTTTTCCCGATTGTCTCGGAGTCCCTTGCACTTTTATGGCCTAATTCCGTATTAGACTTCTACTTGAAAATGTATTGATTATGATGCAATGATGAATGATTGGTGCAAGTGTTAACAGGTGAAAGTAAATATGCACATGCATTGGAGATAATCAAATCTTGGAACAGCTTCGTCGATAACCTTTTTCATAGAGCCACAAAAAAGGTCCCTTACTGAACACTGAACCAGAACAATTGTCCCAAAATGATGATGGTCATGATAATTATGATGAGATGATGCATGCGTCCAAAAACAAACAAAGGGAAATGAATTAATCAAATGTATAAGAGGCAAATGTAAGAAATTAAAGAATTTAAGAACATTGGAGAAAATATTCATAACATGTCTCAACCAATGTGATGAGACAAGAAAAAGGCAGTCTATCAACATGCCATGGTGCAATTTTCCCATTCATGAGGTCATGCAATATCTTATTTTGATGAAAAAATAACCGACTAGTGGTAATATTCGTTTATCACCACTAGTGCGGATGCACGTTAAGCCATGATTCGAACAGCATAGTGACTTGCAATATAAGACATTGTGAATGATGGTTTTTATTCACCATCACTTATTTACGCAAAGGTTAGCCATTGTTCCTACGGCATGATGGCATGCCTTGATAGATGATAAAAATGCAAATGCGGGTGACAATTATATACTCATTGTCACCTGCATAAGTATGGTGATTAGGAGTAAAGGTTAAGAACATTTCCCTGAGTGACCCTATTCTCCAAGTATTTTAACAGCATTCCGGTATTGTTTGACATGGTTTAGTTTATAAGGCTCACTATATGAGGTTTAAGTTGATGCCTAAATAGGTATCCGAATTGCTCCTCCGTTCAGTAAGGATAATCGAGGGATCCTGATCCTAAACCCCCTCGTGGGTTTGGCAAAACAGGTTCGGTCCGTTAGATGTATTTCCCTATGGAAATGCGAAGGGTTACTCATGAGAGACATAGGTAATTTACATCCAGGAAGTTATTCATGTATTGCCATGCCTATGCGGAGGGTTACTCATGAAGTCGGATAGCTTACTTCCTCCTAATGATTGGGTTGTAACCACGCCATGGAGTTTGGCGGGATACTAATACACATGTAAGTGTGCAGTGTGTGACGGGGAAATGATCAAACCTTTTTGTTTACCTTCGTATTACCACTTTTATTAAGCTAATGATTATTAAAAAAAAAGACAATCCTAAAAGTTATGTCAAACAAAAGATTAGATGGAAAAATGACAAATGGGTCATGGTTAAATAATGACTGAAGATCGAAAGAATTGGAAATCTGGAAAGACATGGCTAGTTATTCGCCTAACTCTCTATACTATCCCCAGTGGAATTGCCAAGCTGTCGCAATGTACCCCGGGGTGGATCCTCACGGATCTAAGAGTGCATACAACTTAAAATATTTTCTTGATTTGGAAAATGTCTTCTTGACTGAGACTATTCTTTGGCGATGTGATGAGAACAAGAATGTACGGATTCTCGACTTATTATACAGTGAGGGGGACCATAAGATGAATCACTCATCTTATTGGTCTCACATGACCATCACAAGATGGCCAATGCTTAGAGTCACCACCGATCATTTTGGGCTAGGCATGATCGGATGCCTATTGAAACCTATGTTCTAAGTTATGAAACTCAAAACATCGATCCCGTAGTCTACGTAATGCAAAGATTCATCATTTGGGTTCGGGAGTTGGTTACGCATGATGAGTTATGAACATCTTCGTGTCGTCCAAAATTGGTACCTTACTAGCTATGTCTTATCTCGATTTTGATTCTTTCGATCTTAACTATCACTATTTCAATATAACCATCTTCGAATGCATGAATCTTATAGAAATGATCCAGGTTTTGATGAAAAAGATTTAATCTCATATACACCCTGGAGAGATAGGGAATATAGAGACTTTCGATGAAAATGACCTCTGGATTTTACTTTGTAAATAGAATGTTTCACTTTGGGCACTGGAGAGATAACCACACAAAATATTACCTTTAATTTTATTTGAAATGTTTTGAAAACATGAATGCACATAATCATCAGAAGGAAATCATGTTAGTAAGATAATAAATGAAATAATATAACATGGATCATTGAATAAAAAAGGAATGGACTATTGGAATTTATCTCGCTACTGACATCGATTATCTAGGAATAACCGAATTGACAATTTTTAAGATGCGTCTGGGTTTCTTGATTAAACAAGGTATGTTTGACATATTCATGGAAATTCAAGAAAAAAATGATTAATTTATAGTTGAAAGATAAAGTTAGAGTATCCCCTTAGAAAGATAGGGTTGGAGTATCCCCGTGAATGGAAAATAGTTTTTTTGACAAAGATTTTTTAAATCATGAAAATTTTAAGAAGCGGGGTTGGAGTATCCCCTTAAAAGGTCAGGGTTGGAACATCCCCATGAATGATAAATCATATTGACATTGAAAGATTTTTAAATCTTGAGAATTTTAAAAAATGAGGTTGGAGTGTCCCCATGAATGAAAAATCATTTTGACATAGAAAGATTTTTAAATCTTGACAATTTTGAAAAATGGGGTTGGAGTATCCCCTTGGAAGGATGAGGTTGGAGTATCCCCGTGGATGACATAACTTCATGATTTAGAAAGTGGGTGAACATTTGACAATTTTTGGCAAAAAGATTCATTGTGAATGAGGATGATAAAGATGTAAAATATGTTTGTGCCTTTATATGAGCTTGTGGGAGTGTTAAGGTATGCTCTCCAGTCTGATCGGGATGACATTGAGACATTCGAATGTCTCGAGACAAAATTCAAGAAAATAACTCAATTTTGACCAAAATCGAAAATAAGGGGTAGCATCGCGCTATCTTGCTTCCTAAATTTATTCTAAATTGGTTTGAAGGATTTAGAAGGTAGACAAGACACCGTTAGAAAGGTAACTCGATGAGGGTCATTCTAAAAATATTTCCATTCTCCCAAGAAGTCGCTTTTCGAGGGAATAAATTTTCAAGTTTGGACTGATTGAGCTACTGGCAGAGCATAAGAGTGACAAGGTGTGTCAAAATTTAAAAAATCACCCCATACTCATTTGATGTCAAAAAATTGCAAGTGATACGTTTCTGAAAAAGGAATTTCATGAATATTTTAGGAAAAATGTTTGAAAATTTTGGAAAAATCATTTAGTGGGAAATGTCCAAACAGGATATATGTCCAGATTCGAGAGGTTTTGGACCATTTAGATTTGAAAAATCATAACTTTCTCATTTGCACTGATCCGGAGATGGACATGACCTCATTTTAAAGATATTTTGACACACTTTCTGAGAAAAATATCATGAAATTCACTGAAAATCCTTTAGGATTTTAAAATGATTTTTCAATTTGTAACAGCAGTGCTGCCAATAGGGGACAAAGCAAAGCAAGGGATATTTCTTGTTTTCCTTATGTTTATGGGTCTACATTCGATTCATTGACATTTGAACATGACTGAAGAGAAAGAGTGGCATGAGCATCACGAACTCATTTGCATAGCCCCGGCGTAGTTTGGGAGAATGAAACAATCCATTAATCATACCACTTAAGGTTTAAACTCAAAAACAAGGCACAAACATTTCGAGGATGAGTGTAAAGCCATTTTTGCTAGAAAATCAGAAGATTTGAGCTTGTTTAATGAAGATTCCAAATCTGGAAAACTTAATTTTCCCTAAGAAGTTTTGCTAGCTTTAAGGAAAATGCTAAGTCCATGCTAATCCTCATTGGTTGAGGTTAACATGCTTGGCTTAGGGGTT
>JBBYHO010540667.1:0-15079 GCA_038382025.1 Adansonia gregorii
CACCATTTTTCTCATAATTAATGTTTACTTGTGAAAGACAAGGTTGGATACTTGTAATAACCTTCAATCTTTTTGTTACGTGCACTACAATCATGTTATCCTTGTTGGGGTACATGATATTAATGCTTTGGATTTACAAGGAAAGCTTTTCTTTCCATGATTTTCATTACAATCAAAGTCATCTGCGAAATGAGACAAACTTGGATGCTCACAATAATTGATATTCTTTTTGTTATGGGCACCATTATTATGTTCTCCTCATTGGGATATATGATATTGATGCTTTGGATTTGCTGGAAAAGCTTTTCTTTCCGCCATTTTCCTTGTAATCAAAGTTCATCCCCGAAATGAGACAAACTTGGTTCCTTGTAATAATCTCCATTCCATTTGTTATAGGCACTACAATCATGTTCTCCTCATTGGGATACATGATATTGATGCTTTGGATTTACATGAAAAGCTTTTCTTTCCACCATTTTCCTTATAATCAAAGTTCATCCTTGAAATAAGACAAACTTGGATACTTGTAATAATCTCCATTCTTTTTGTTATTTGCATTATAATCATGTTCTCCGCATTGGGATACACGATATTGATGGTTTGGATTTGCAAGAAAAGCTTTTGTTCCATCATTTTTCTCATGATCAAAGTTCATCCGTGAAATAGGACAAAGTTGATACTCATAATAATCTCCATTCTTTTTGTGATTAGGCACTACAATCATGCTCTTCATATTGGGATACACAATATTGATGCTTCAAATTTCCAAGAAAAGCTTTTTTTCACTATTCTTCTTATAATCAAAGTCCATGAATGAGTAGACTCAAACTTAGACTCGCATATAAATCTCTGTTCCTTTTGTGATTGGGCACTACAATCATGTTCTTCACATTTGGATACATGATATTGATACTTTGGATTTACAAGAAAAGCTTTCCTTGTGACCATTTTCCCTATAGTAACTGTTCATTCGTGAAATGATACAAATTTAGATACTTGTAATAATTGCCATTCCTGTTGCTAGTGGCACTACAATCATGTTCTCTGCATTAGGATACACAATATTGATGCTTTGGATTTACAAGAAAAGCTTTTCTTTCAACCATTTTTATTATAAATAATATTCATCCATGAAATGAGACAAACTTGGATACTCGTAATAATCTGTATTCTTTTTGTTATGGACACTACAATCATGTTCTCCTTATAGGGATACATGATGTAAAAGCTTTGGATTTGTAGGAATAGCTTTTCTTTCTGCCATTTTCCTTATAATTAGTGTTCATCCATAAAATGAGACAAACATGGTTACCCATAATAATTTGTATTTCTTTTGTTGTTGCCACTACAATCATGTTATCCTCATTGTGATATACGATATTGATGCTTTGGATTTGGAAGAAAAACTTTTCTATCCACCATTTTCCTTATAATTAATGTTCATCCATGAAATAAGTCAGACTTGGATACTTTTAATAATCTCCATTCATTTTGTTATTGGCATTACAATTATACTCTCCACATTAGGATACATGGTCTTGATGTTTTGGATTTGCAAGAAAAGCTTTCCTTTCTGCCATTTTCCTTGCAACTAATGTTTATTCGTGGAATGAGATAAACTTGAATACTTAGAATAATCACCATTCTTTTTATTATTGGCGCTACAATCATGTTCTCCACATTGGGATACTTAATATTTATGCTTTGGTTTGGCAAGAAAAGCTTTTTCTTTCCATTATTTTCTTTAAAATCAAAGTTCATTTGCAAAATAAGATAAACTCGAATACTCATAATAATCTCCATTCTTTTGGTTATTTGCAGTAAAATAATGTTCTCCACATTAGGGTACAAGATATTGATGCTTTGGATTTGCAAGAAAAGCTTTTCTTCCCACCACTTTCCTTCCGATTAATGTTCATCAGTGAAATCAACAACCATGGATACTCAAAATAATCTCTATTCTCTTTGTTATGGCACTACAATCATGTTCTGCTTATTGGGATACACGATATTGATGCTTTAGATTTGCAAGAAAAGCTTTTCTTTCTACCGTTTTCCTTATAATTAATGTTCATTTGTGAAATGAGACAAACTTGGATACTCAAAACAACCTCCATTCATTTACTTATTGGTTATGCAATCATGATTACCATATTGGGATACACGATATTGATGCTTTGGATTTGTAAGAAAAGCTTCTCTTTCCACTATTTTCCTTATAATCAAAGTTCATCCATGAAATGAGGCAAACTTGGATACTCATAATAATCTTTATTCTTTTTGTGATTATGCACTACAATCATGCTCTCCATATTGGGATAAACGATATTGACGCCTTGGATTTGCAAGAAAAGCTTATTTCTACCATTTTCCTTATAATCAATGTTCATCCCTGAAGTGAGTAAAACTTTGATTCTCATAATAATCTTCATTCATTTTGTGATTGAGCACTACAATCATCTTCTCCATATTGGGATACACGATATTGATGCTTTGGATTTGTAAAAAAAAACTTTTTTTGAGAGCATTTTCCTTATAATCAATTTCATCTGGGAAATGATACGAACTTAGATTCTTGTAATAATCTATATTCTTGTTGCTAGTGGCACTATAATCATGTTCTCAACATTAGGATACATAATATTGATGCTTTAGATTTCAAAGAAAAGCTTTTCCTTCCACTATTTTTCGTATAATTATTTTTTATCCATGAAATGAGGCAAACTTGGCCACTCAAAATAATCTCCATTTTTTTCGTTATTGGCACAACAATTATGTTTTCTGGATCGGGATACATGATATTGAAGCTTTGGATTTGCAAGAGAAGTTTTTCTTTCCACCATTTTCCTTACAATCAAAGTTCAATCGTGAAATGAAACAAACTTGGATACTCATAATAATCTTTATTCTTTTTGTTATTGGCACTACAGTGATGTTCTCCACATTGGGGCATAAGATACTGATGCTTTGGATTTCCAAGAAAAGATTTTGTTTTCACCATTTTCCTTATAATCAATGTTCAGCCATGAAATGATACAAACCTGAATACTTGTAATAATCTACACTCTTGTTGCCAGTAGCATTACAATCATGTTCTCAACATTGGGATACACGAGATCGATGCTTTGGATTTGTAAGAAAAGCTTTTCTTTTCCACCATTTCCCTTTATAATCACTGTTCATCCATGAAATGATACAATCTTGGATGCTTGTAATAATCTCTATTCTTTTTCTTATGGGCACTACAATCAAGTTCTCTTCATTGGGATACATGATATTAATGCTTTGGATATGCAAGAAAAGCTTTTCTTTCCACCATTTTCCTTATAATTAAAGTTTATCCATGAAATGAGATAACTTGGATACTCATAATAGTCTCCATCATCTTTGTTATGGGCACTATAACCATATTCTCCTCATTGGGTACATGATATTAATGCTTTGGATTTGCTAGAACAGCTTTCCTTTCCAACATTTTCTTTATAATCAAAGTTCATCCGTGAAACAAGACAAACTTGATACTCGTAATAATCTTCATTCTTTTTGCGATTGGGCACTACAATCACGTTTTTTATAATGGGACACACGATATTAATGCTTTGGATATGCAAGAAAAGCTTTTCTTTCCACCATTTTCCTTATAATTAATGTTCATCTTTGAAATGAGATAAACTTGGATGCTCGTGATAATCTCCATTCCTTTTCTTATAGGTGTTACAATCATGTTCTCTTCATTGGGGTACATGATATTTAACACTTTGGATTTGCAAGAAAAGCTTTCATTTCCACTATTTTCCTTATAATTAATGCTCATCTGTGAAATGAGATAAACTTGGATACTCATAATGATCTCAATTCCTTTTGTTATGGGTGCTACAATCATGTTCTCCTCATTGGGATACATAATATTAATGCTTTGGATGCACAAGAAAAGCTTTTCTTTCCACTATTTTCCTTACAATTAATGTTCTTCTGTGAAATGAGATAAACTTTACTACTCATAATAATCTTCAGTCTTTTTGTTATTTGTACTAAAATCATGTTCTAGTGTCTAGGATACACGATATTAAATCTTTGGATTTACAAGAAAAGCTTCTCTCTGCACCATTTTCCTTGTAATCAAAGTTCATCTGTGAAATGAGACAAACATGGATACTCATAATAATCTCCATTCTTTTTGTTAATGGCACTATAATCATGTTATCCACATTGGGATACACGATATTGAAGCTTTGGTTTGGCACGAAAAGTTTTTCTTTCCACCATTTTCCTTATAATAAAAGTTCATCCATGAAATAAGACAAATTTGGATACTCATAGTAATCTCTATTTTTTTTGTTAATGGCACTACAATCATGCTATCCACATTGGGATACAAATTATTTATGCTTTGGATTTGGAAGAAAAGTTTTCTACCCACCATTTTCCTTACAATCAAAGTTCATCCGTAAACTGAGCCAAACTTGGATTCTCATAACAATCTCCATTCTTTTTATGATTGGGCACTACAATCATGTTCTCCTTATTGGGATACATGATATTGATAGTTTGGATTTTCAAGTAAATCCTTCCTTTCCACCATTTTTGTTATATTCAATGTTTATCCATGAAATGATACGAACTTGGATAATTGTAATAATCTCCATCCTTTTTGCTAGTGGCTATGCAATCATGTTCTCCAAATTAGGATACATGGTATTGATGCTTTGGATTTGCAAGAAAAGCTTTTCTTTCCACTATTTTTCTTAAATTAATGTTCATCTATGAAACGAAACAAACTTGGGGACTCTTAATAATTTCCATTCTTTTTGCTATAGGCACTACAATCGTGTTCTTCTTAACAGGATGCATGATATTGATGATTTGAATTTGCAAGAAAAGATTTTCTTTCAATCATTTTCCTTATAATCAATGTTCATCCGTCAAACAAGACAAACTTGGATACTCGTAATAATCTCCATTCTTTTTGCTACGGGCACTACAATCATGCTCTTCACATTGTGATACACGATATTGATGCTATGGATTTGCAAGAAAAGCTTTTTCTCCCACCATTTTCCTTATAATTAAAGTTCATCCATGAAATGATATAAACTTGAATACTTTTAATAATCTCCATTCTTGTTTTTAGTGGCACTACAATCATGTTTACCACATTAGGATACACAATATTGATGCTTTGGATATGTAAAAAACACTTTTCTTTTCACCATTTTCCTTATAATTACTATTCATCAATGAAATGAGAGAAAATTAGATAATCATAATGATCTCCATTCTTTTTGTTATGGGTGTTAATATCATGTTCTCCTCATTATGGTACACGATATCGATGCTTCAGATTTGCAAGAAAAACTTTTCTCTCCACCATTTTCCTTATAATTAAAGTTCATCCATGAAATGAGACAAGCCTAGATACTCATAACAATCTCCATTCTTTTTGTTATTGGCACTACAATCATCTTCTCCATATTAGGATCCGTGATATTGATCTTTGGTTTGGCAAGAAAAGCATTTTATTTCCATCATTTTTTTTAAAATCAAAGTTACCCATGAAATAAGACAAAGTCGAATACTAATAATAATCTCCATTCTTTTTGTTATTGGCACTGCAACAATGTTCTTCACATTAGGATGCACAATATCGATGCTTTGGATTTACCTGAAAAGCTTTTCTTTCCACCATTTTCCTTATAATCATTACCCATCGATGAAATGATATAAACTTGGATACTCATAATAATCTCTATTTTTTTTTGTTTGGGGACTACAATCATGTTCTCCTCATTTGGATGCATGATATTAATGCTTTGGATTTATAAGAAAAGCCTTTCTTTCTAGCATTTTCCTCATAATCAAAGTTTATCTGTGAAATGAGGCAAACTTGGATACTCATCACAATCTCCATTCTTTTTGTTATTGGCATTACAATCGTGTTCGCCTTATTGGGACACATGATATTAATGCTTTGGATTTACAAGGAAAACTTTTCTTTTCACCATTTTCCTTATAATCAAAGTTTATCTATGAAATGAGACAAACTTGGATACTCATAATAATCTCCGTTGTTTTTTATATTGGTACTACAATCATGTTTTCCATGTTGGAATACGTGATATTGATGCTTTACATTTGCAAGAAAAGCTTTTTCTTTTCATCATTTTCCTTATGATCGATGGTTATTCATGAAATGAGACAAAGTTGATACTCGTAATAATCTTTATTCTTTTTGTGATTACGCACTATATTCAGGCTTTCCACATTAGAATACATGATATTGATGCATTGGATTTGCAAGAAAAGCATTTATTTCCACTATTTTCCTTATAATTAAAGTTCATCTGTGAAGTGACTCAAACTTGGATTCTCATAATAAACTCTATTCTTTTTTTGATTGGGCATTACAATCATGTTCTCCATATTAGGATACACGATATTTTTACTTTGGATTTGCAAGAAAAACTTTACTCGAGACCATTTTCTATATAATAACTATTCATCCATGAAAAGATACAAACTTGGATATTGCAATAATCTCTATTCCTGTTGTTACTGGCACTAAAATCATGTTCTCTACATTAGGATACACGATATTAATGCTTTGGATTTGCAAAAAAAGCTTTTCTTACCACCATTTTTCTCATAATTAATGTTTACTTGTGAAATAAGACAAGGTTGGATACTTGTAATAATCTTTAATCTTTTTGTTATGTGTACTACAATCATGTTCTCCTCATCGGGGTACATGATATTAATGCTTTGGATTTACATGAAAAGCTTTTCTTTCCATGATTTTCCTTATAATCAAAGTTCATCTACGAAATGAGACAAACTTGGATACTCATAATAATCTATATTCTTTTTGTTATAGGCACCATTATTATGTTCTCCTCATTGGGATATATGATATTGATGCTTTGGATTTGCTAGAAAAGCTTTTCTTTCCACCATTTTCCTTATAATCAAAGTTCATCCCTGAAATGAGACAAACTTGGATCCTCATAAGAATCTCCATTCCTTTTGTTATAGGCACTACAATTATGTTCTCCTCATTGGGATAAATGATATTGATGCTTTAGATTTACATGTTTCCACCATTTTCCTTATAATCAAAGTTTATCTGCGAAAATAAGATAAACTTTGATACTTATAATAATCTCTATTCTTTTTGTTATTGGCACCATAATCATATTCTCCATAATAGGATACATGATATTGATGCTTTGGATTTGCAAGAAAAGCTTTTGTTCCATCATTTTTCTCATGATCAAAGTTCATCTGTGAAATAGGACAAAGTTGATACTCATAATAATCTCTATTCTTTTTGTGATTAGGCACTACAATCATGCTCTCCATATTAGGATACATAATATTGATGCTTTGGTTTTGGAAGGAAAGCTTTTTTTCACCGTTCTCCTTATAATCAAAGTCCATCAGTGAATTGACTCAAACTTAGACTCTCATATAAATCTCTGTTCCTTTTGTGATTGGGCACTACAATCATGTTCTTCACATTTGGATACATGATATTGATACTTTGGATTTGCAAGAAAAGCTTTCCTTGTGACCATTTTCCTTACAATAACTGTTCATTTATGAAATGATACAAACTTAGATACTTGTAATAATTGCCATTCCTATTGCTAATGGCACTACAATCATGTTCTCTGCATTAGGATACGTGATATTGATGCTTTGGATTTACAAGAAAAGCTTTTCTTTCCACCATTTTTCTTATAAATAATATTCATCCGTGAAATGAGACAAACTTGGATACTCGTAATAATCTGTATTCTTTTCGTTATGGACATTATAATCATGTTCTCCTCATTGGGATACATGATGTTAAAGCTTTGGATTTGCAGGAAAAGCTTTGCTTTCTGCCATTTTCCTTATAATCAATGTTCATCCGCAAAATGAGACAAACATGGTTACCCATAATAATTTGTATTCCTTTTGTTGTTGGCACTACAACCATGTTCTCCTCATTGTGATACACAATATTAATGCTTTGGATTTGCAAGAAAAACTTTTCTGTCCACCATTTTCCTTATAATTAATGTTCATCCATGAAATAAGTCAGACTTGGATACTTTTAATAATCTCTATTCATTTTGTTATTGGCATTACAATTATACTCTCCACATCAGGATACCTGGTATTGATATTTTGGATTTGCAAGAAAAGCTTTCCTTTTCGCCATTTTCCTTGCAATTAATCTTCATTCGTGAAATAAGACAAACTTGAATACTCAGAATAATCACCATTCTTTTTGTTATTGGCACTACAATAATGTTTTCCATATTGAGATGCATAATATTTATGCTTTGGTATGGCAAGAAATGCTTTTTCTTTCCACCATTTTCTTTAAAATGAAAATTCATTCGTGAAATAAGATAAACTTAAATACTCATAATAATCTTCATTCTTTTGGTTATTTGCAGTGCAATAATGTTTTCCACATTAGGGTACACGATATTGATGCTTTGGATTTGCAAGAAAAGCTTTTCTTCCCACCATTTTCCTTACGATTATTGTTTATCTGTGAAATTAGACAAACATGGATACTCAAAATAATCTCCATTCTTTTTGTTATGGGCACTACAATCATGTTCTCCTCGTTGGGATACACGATATTGATGCTTTAGATTTGCAAGAAAAGATTTTCTTTCCACCATTTCCTGATAATTAATGTTTATTTGTGAAATGAAACAAACTTGGATACTCAAAACAACCTCTATTCATTTACTTATTGGTTCTGCAATCATGATGACAATATTGGGATACACGATATTGATGCTTTGGATTTGTAAGAAAAGCTTCTCTTTCCACCATTTTCCTTATAATCAAAGTTCATCCATGAAATGAGGCAAACTTGGATACTCATAATAATCTTCATTCTTTTTGTGATTATGCATTACAATCATGCTCTCCACATTGGGATAAACGATATTGATGCTTTGGATTTGCAAGAAAAGCTTCTTTCCACCATTTTCCTTATAATCAAAGTTCATCCCTGAAGTGAGTCAAACTTTGATTCTCATAATAATCTCCATTTGTTTTATGATTGGGCACTATAATCATGTTCTCCATATCGGGATACAAGATATTGATGCTTTGGATTTGTAACAAAAACTTTTTTTGAAACCATTTTCCTTATAATCAATTTCATCCATGAAATGAGATAAACTTGGATTCTTGTAATAATCTACGTTCTTGTTGCTAGTGGCACTACAATCATGTTCTCAATATTAGGATACATAATATTGATGCTTTAGATTTCAAAGAAAAGCTTTTCTTTCCACCATTTTCCTTATAATTATTATTTATCCATGAAATGAGGCAAACTTGGGCACTCAAAATAACCTTTATTTTTTTTTTGTTATGGCACTACAATTACGTTCTCTGCATCGGGATGCATAATATTAATGCTTTGGATTTGCAAGAGAAGTTTTTTTTTCTACCATTTTCCTTACAATCAAAGTTCATCCGTGAAATAAGACAAACTTGGATACTCATAAGAATCTCTATTCTTTTTGTTTTTAGCACAACAGTGATGTTCTCCACATTGGGGCATAAGATACTGATGCTTTGTTTCCACCATTTTCCTTATAATCAATGTTCAGCCATGAAATGATACAAACTTGGATGCTTGTAATAATCTACACTCTTATTGCTAGTGGCATTACAATCATGTTCTCAACATTATGATACATGAGATCGATGCTTTGGATTTGTAAGAAAAGCTTTTCTTTCAACCATTTTCCTTTATAATCACTGTTCATCCATGACATGAAACAATCTTGGATACTTGTAATAATCTCTATTCTTTTTCTTATAGGCATAACAATCAAGTTCTCTTCATTGGGATACATGATATTAATGCTTTGGATATGCAAGAAAAACTTTTTTTCCTCCATTTTCCTTATAATCAAAGTTTATCCATCAAATGAGATAAACTTGGGTACTCGTAATAATCTTCGTTATTTTTGTTATGGGCACTATAATCATGTTCTCCTCATTGGGTACATGATATTAATGCTCTGGATTTGCTAGAAAAGCTTTTCTTTCCAACTTTTTCTTTATAATCAAAATTCATCCGTGAAACAAGACAAACTTTATACTCGTAATAATCTCTATTCTTTTTGTGATTGGGCATTACAACCGCATTTTTCACACTGGGATACATGATATTGATGCTTTGGATATACAAGAAAAGCTTTTTTTTCCACCATTTTCCTTATAATTCATGTTCATCTTTGAAATGAGACAAACTTGGATGCTCGTAATAATCTCCATTCCTTTCGTTATAGGTGTTACAATCATGTTCTCCCCATTAGGGTACATGATATTTAACGCTTTGGATTTGCAAGAAAAGCTTTCATTTCTACTATTTTCCTTATAATTAATGTTCATCTCTGAAATGAGATAAACTTGGATACTCATAATAATCTCAATTTTTTTTGTTATCGGTGCTACAATCATGTTATCCTTATTACGATACATAATATTAATGCTTTGGCTTCAGAAGAAAAGCTTTTCTTTCCACTATTTTCCTTACAATTAATGTTCTTTTGTGAAATGAGACAAACTTGGATACTCATAATAATCTTTAGTCTTTTTGCTATTTGTACTAAAATCATGTTCTAGTGTCTAGGACACACGATATTAAATCTTTGGATTTGCAAGAAAAGCTTTTCTCTGCACCATTTTCCTTGTAATCAAAGTTCATCTGTGAAATGAGACAAACATGGATACTCATAATAATCTCCATTCCTTTTGTTAGTGGCACTATAATCATGTTCTCCACATTGGGATACACGATATTGAAGCTTTGGTTTGCCAAGAAAAGCTTTTCTTTCCACCATTTTCCTTATAATAAAAGTTTATCCATGAAATGAGACAAAATTGGATACTCATAGTAATCTCTATTTTTTTTGTTAATGGCACTGCAATCATCCTATCCACATTGGGATACATATTATTAATGCTTTGGATTTGCAAGAAAAGTTTTCTTCCCACCATTTTCCTTACAATCAAAGTTCATCGGTAAAGTATGTCAAACTTGGATTCTCATAATAATCTCCATTCTTTTTATGATTGGGCACTACAATCATGTTCTCCCTATTGGGATACATGATATTAATACTTTGGATTAGCAAGTAAATCTTTTTTTTCCACCATTTTTGTTATATTCAATGTTTATCCATGAAATGATATGAACTTGGATAATTGTAATAATCTCCATACTTTTTGCTAGTGGCTATGCAATCATGTTCTCCATATTAGGATACATGGTATTGATGCTTTGGATTTGCAAGAAAAGCTTTTTTTTCCACTATTTTTCTTATAATTAATGTTCATCCGTGAAATGAAACAAACTTGGAGACTCGTAATAATTTCCATTCTTTTTGTTATAGGCACTATAATCGTGATCTTCTCAATAGGATGCATGATATTGATGATTTGAATTTGCAAGAAAAGCTTTTCTTTCAACCTTTTTCCTTTTAATCAATGTTCATCCATCAAACAAGACAAACTTGGATACTCATAATAATCTCTATTCTTTTTGCTATAGGCACTACAATAATGTTCTCTACATTTGGATGCACAATATTAATGCTTTAGATGCGAGAAAAGTTTTTCTTTTCACCATTTTCCTTAGAATTAATGTTCTATTATGAAATGAAACAAACTTGGATACTTTTAATCATCCCCATTCTTTTTGTTATAGGCAGTACAATCATGTTCTCCTCTTTAGGATACACGATACTGATGCTTTTTTTCTTTCCACCATTTTATGTATAATTAATGTTCATCTGTGATATGAGATAAACTTGGATACTCAAAATAATCTCCAGTCCTTTTGTTATTGGCACTACAATCATGTTCTCCACATTGGGATACTTGATATTGATGCTTTGGATTAGGAAGAAAAGCTTTTCTTTTCGCCATTTTCCTTATAATCAAAGTTTATCCATGAAATGACACAAACTTGGATGTCCATAATAATCTCCATTCTTTTTGTTGTTGACACTATAATCATACTGTCCACATTTGGATACACGTTGTTAATGGTTTGGATTTGCAAGAGAAGCTTTTCTTTCTACCATTTTCCTCATAGTCAAAGTTCATTAGCGGAGTGAGTCAAACTTGGATTCTTATTATAATCTCCATTCTTTTTGTGATTGGGCACTACAACCATGTTTTACACATTGAGATACATGACATTGATGCTTTGGATTTGCAAGAAAAACTTTTCTTTAGACCATTTTCCTTTTAATCAATGTTCATCCATGAAATGATACAAACTTGGATACTTGTAATAATCTCCATTCTTGTTGTTAGTGGCACTGCAATCATGTTCCCCATATTTGGATACACAACACTGATGCTTTTGATTTACAAGAAAAGCCTTTCTTTCCAGCATTTTCCTTATAATTAATGTTCATCTATGAAATGAGGAAAACTTGGATGCAATCTCCATTCTTTCTGTTATGGGCACTACAATCAGGTTCTCTTCATTTGGATACACGACATTGATGCTTTAGATTTGCAGGAAAAGCTTTTTTGCACCATTTTCTCTATAATCAGAGTTCATCTGTAAAATGAGACAAACTTGGATACTTATAATAATCTTTATTCTTTTTATTATGGGCACCATAATCATGTTCTCCTCGTTGGGATACATCAATTTAATGCTTTAGAATTGCATGAAAACCTTTTCTTTCCACCATTTTCCTTATAGTCAAAGTTCATCCATGAAATGATACAAACATGAATACTCATAATAATCTCCATTCATTTTGCTATTGGCACTATAATCATGTTCTTCACATTGGGATACATGATATTGAAGCTTTGGTTTGGCAAGAAAAGCTTTTCCTTCCACCATTTTCCTTACAATAAAAGTTTATCCGTGAAATGAGACAAACTTGGATACTCATAATAATCTCCATTCTTTTTGTTATTGGCATTAGAATAATGTTCTCCACATTAGGAGACATGATATTGATGCTTTGGATTTGCAAGAGAAACTTTTATTTCCACCGATTTCTTGTAGTATTGATGCTGTGAAATAAGGCAAACATGGATACTCGAAATGATCTCCATTATTTTTTTATGGGCACAACAATCATGTTCTCCTCATTGGGAAACATGATACCAATGCTTTGGATTTGCAAGCAAAGCTTTTCTTTTTATGATTAGGCACTACAATCATGTTTTTCACATTGGGATATACGATATTGATGCCTTGGATTTGCAAGAAAAACTTTTTCTTTAAACTATTTTCCTTATATATAATCTTTATTCCTATTTTTAGTGGCATTACAATCATGTTTTCCACATCAAGGTACATGATATTGACGCTTTCGATTTGCAAGAAAAGCCTTTCTTTCCACCATTTTCCTTATAATTAATGTTCATCCATGAAATGTGATAAACTTGGATACTTGTAATAATTGTCATTATTTTTGTTATGGGCACTACAATTAGGTTCTTCTTATTGGGATACCCGATATTGATGCTTTCGATTTGTAAGAAAAGTTTTTCATTCCACCATTTTCCTTATAATCAAAGTTTATCTATGAAATGAGACAAACTTGGATACTCATAATAATCTCTATTTTTTTTTGTTATGGGCACTACAAATAAGTTCTCCTCATTAGGATATACGATATTAATGCTTTGGATTTGCAAGAAAAGCTTTTCTTATTACCATCTTCCTTTTAATCAAAGTTCATTCGTGGAATAAGCCAAACTTGGATCCCTATAATAATCTCCACTCTTTTTGTAACTAGGCACTGCAATCATGTTCCCCACTTTGGGATGTACGATATTGATGCTTTGGATTTGCACGAAAACCTTTTATTTCCACCATTTTCCTTATAATTAATGTTCAACTATGAAATGAGACAAATTTAGATACTCATAATAACCTTCATTCTTTTTGTTATAGGCACTACAATCATGTTCTCCTCATTGGGATACATGATATTGATGCTTTGGATTTGCAAGAAAAGCTTTTTTTTCCCACCATTTTCCTTGTAATTAAAGTTAATTCGTGAAATGAGACAAACTTGGATACTCCTAACAATCTCCATTCTTTTTGTTATTGGTACTACAATAATGTTCTCCATATTGGGATACATGATATTGATGCTTTGGATTTGCAAGAAAAGCTTTTCCTTTCATCATTTTCCTTATAATCAATGTTCATTTATGAAATGAGACAAATTTGCACTATAATCATGTTCTCCTTGGGGTACACGATATTGATGCTTTTGTTTGGCAAGATTAGCTTTTTTTCCACCACTTTCCTCATAATCAAAGTTCATCAGTGAAATGAGACAACTTGGATACTCATAATAATCTCTATTCTTTTTGTTATAGCATTACAATAATGTTCTCCACCTTAGGATACACGACTTTTCTTTCAGCTATTTTCCATACAATTAGTGTTCGTATATAAAATATGACATACTTGGATACTCATAATAATCTCTATTCCTTTTGTTATTGGCACTACAATCACGTTCTCCATGTTGGGATATATGACATTGATGCTTTCATTTTGCAAGAAAAACTTTTATTTCCATCATTTTCCTTATAATCAATGTTCATCTATGATATGAGACAAACTTGGATACTCGTAATAATCTCTATTCATTTTGTTATGGGCACTACAATCATGTTCTCTTTATTGGGATACATTATATCGATGCTTTGGATTTACAAGAAAAAACTTTTCTCTCCACCATTTTCCATGTAATCAGAATTCCTCTGCGAAATGAGACAAACTTGGACACTTATAATAATCTTCATTCTTTTTGTTATTGGCATTATAATCATGTTCTCTACATTGGGATGCACGATATTAAAGCTTTGGCTTGGCAAGAAATACTTTTCTTTCCATCATTTTCCTTATAATCAACGTTCATCCATGAAATGAGTTAAACTTGAATACTTATAATAATCTCCATTCTTTTTGTTATTAGCACTACAATAATGTTCCCCACATTTTGATGCATGATATTGATGCTTTGGATTTGTAAGAAAAGCTTTTCTTTCCACCATT
>JBBYHO010540689.1:0-15079 GCA_038382025.1 Adansonia gregorii
TATGCCATATCCATGCATCATGTTATGTTCAATTCATGCACAAATCCTTAGCCTAGCATGTTTCAAGCATGTTTATACGTTAACTCGCATTTTGTCATGAATCATTGTCATTTTTGGCATGCTTCACTTCATAGGATGTTTGCATAACATTTTCTTCTTCAAGACCATTGGTAAAGTTAGCATCCTGATTCATGTTATGTGCCATCACCTTGTATATTCATTGTCTTCTTCTTATCTGAGTGCATGTTTGATGGTTGTCAAAAACTAATTTTCAAAACCTCCCTAAGCTAAGCATGTTAACCTCAACCAATGAGGATTAACATGAATTTAGTATTTTCTTGAAGTTAGCAAAAAAATCTTAAGGAAAATTAAGATTTTCAAATCTAAAATCCTGATTAAACAAGCTCAAAACTGCTAACTTTTTGATGAAAATGCCCTACACTTGTTCTTGAAATGTTTATTCCTTGTTTTTGAGTTGAAACCTTGAGTGGTATGATCAATAGGTTGTTTCATCGTCCCAAACTACTCTGAGGCTGTGCAAATAAGTTCGTGACGCTTATGCCACTCTTGCCCTTCAGTTATGGATGTTAAAATGTCAATGACTCGAATTTGGACCCAAAAACACAAAGAAAAATAAAAAATATCCCATGCGTTGATCTATCCCCTATTGGCAGTACAACTATTGTGAATTAAAAAATCTGTTTAAAACCCCAGATCATTTTGCATGAATTTTTTGATATTTTTCTCTTAAAATGTGTTAAATTATATTTAAAATGATGTCTGATTCACCTCAAGATCATTCTGAATGAGAGAGTTATTATTTTTAAATCTAAACTATTTAGAACCTTTAGAATCAACAACATGTCTTTTGATCAGGCTGTTTAGGCCTATTAAATGAATTTTCCAAATCCTTAAACATTTTTCCTAAAAATTTCATGAAATTTCCTTTTTAGAAAGGTATTGTTTGCAATTTTTTGATACTAAACGAGTCTGAGTTGATTTTTCAAATTTTGACATATCCTGTCCCTTGTATGCTCTACTAGCATCGTAATTAAACCAAACTTGAAAATTTATTCCCTAGGAAAGTGATTTTTTGGGATATTGGGAATATTTTAGATTGACCCTCGTCAAGTTACCTTTCTAAGGGTATCTTGTTCACCTTCTAAAACCTTCAAACTAATTTAGATTAAATTCAGAAAGTCAGATAGCACGATGCTATCCCTTATTTTCGATTATGGTCAAAATTGAGTTATTTTCTCAAGCTTCATCTCGAGACATTCGAATGTCACCATATCACCCTAATCAGCCTCGAGAACATGCTTTGACCTCCCATAGGCTCACATCAAGGCATGAATTTTTTTTACGTCTTTACCATCCTCATTCATAATAATTTCCTTTATCAAAAAGTGTAAAAATGCTCACCCATTTTCTAAATCACAAAGTTTTTTCAACTTAAGTTTTTCACTCGACTTTTTTAAAAAATGTCAGATATGTGACTTTTTGGGGATACTCCAACCCCACTTTTTCAAAATTGTTAAGATTTAAAAATTTTCTTTTATCAAAATTATTTATCATCCTCGAGGAGACTCCCACCCCATCTTTCCGAGGGGATACTCCAACCTTGTCTTTCAACTACAATTAACTCTTTTTTCTTTTGAATTTCCATGAACGTGTCAAGAGTCAAGCCCTTTTTTATTCAAAAAAACCTCATTCAATTAAGAAACCCAGATCCATTTTAAAAATTATCAATTCGGTTATTCCTAGATAATCGATGCCAATTGCGAGATAAATTCCAATAGTCCATCCCTTTTTTTTTCATCATTACATTGAATGGTTCATGTTATGTTACTTCATTCGTTGCCTTACAAACATGATTTCTTTGTGATGATAATTCGCATTCATATTTTCAAATCATTTCAAGTAAAATTAAAGGAGATGTTTCTCGTGGGTATCTCTTCAGTGGCTAAAATGGAATATTCCATTTTTAAAGTAAAATCCAAAGGTTATTTTTATTAAAAATTTTTATATTCTCCCTCGAGCATATATGAGATTAAATCTTTTCCTCAAAAATTTCTACATTTGTCTCTTATACGTTTCACTAACTGATTTCCTTTTCGTTTTATGTCTTGGCACATGCATCATCTCATCATAACTATCATGATTATCATTATTCTAGGGTAATTGTTTTAATTCGGTGTTCAGTAAGGGGCATCATTTATGGATTAATAGCACATCTTCACTATCGAGTCTTTAGAAAACATCAGAATATGGTCAGAAGCTCGCTAACATCAAGACAGAGATATCTTAAATCTTGATTATGTCTAAAAAATGCATGACGAGGTTAAGAGCAATTTTTATCAGAATGATTGTCAAGAACTGAAGCATATTTGGGACAGTTGGGACAATAATAAAAAAGAAGCCTTCACTAAAAAGTATGGGGATATAGCTCTCTTACTTCAAGTTTAGTTGGATGATGGCTTGCTACGAGCAGTGGAACAGTTCTGGAATCTGGCCTATTGATGTTTCACCTTTAGCCAACAAGATTTAGTCATTACCATTGATGAGTACACAGCTTTGCTCAACATAGAAAGGGCCAAGTCAGACCGGATTTACGGCAAAGTGCTAACACCTTTTACGTTCAAGAAAGGGTTAAGGTAAGTTCTTGAAGCCATAAAAGCATGGTTTAATAGTCATGTCAAAGTAAAAGGGAGCAGCAAATGCATCTCTTGGGCCTGCTTAAAAGAGACTATGGAAAATCTTTTTGATTAAAAGAAAGCTCAAGATGTCTACGCTCTGGCAATCTACGAGCTTATTATATTCCCGAAGACTTTAGGTTATGTAGAGGCAGCAGCCACAGATTTCTTTTCTTACTTTTGTTACAACATCAACCCTATTTTCGCTATTATAGCTGAAACCATCCATGGCCTCAGCTTTTGTAAAAGAACAAGAATATAAAGGTTTATTGGGTGCTTACCCATTACTCCAGATATAGCTCATAGGTCATTTCTATGCTAGGAAAAGGAGAGCTAGGCAAAACTTCTTCTTCAAGATCAGTCCTCTTTCCACGATATTAGAGGAAAAATGTCATTAAAATAAGACAGAAAAGCATTAGGTCAAGGAATTATGAAACATTAAGGAGGAGAAAGTCAAGTGGAGAGCCCTGTGGGTGTTCCCTCCATCGATTGTTTATAGAGGTGGAGACTACAATTGTGTACCGCTTCTAGGATTATGGGGAAGTATCAGTTATACTCCTCTATTGGTATTGCGTCAGTTCTAGTGCCAACAATTTATCTCATTTTTTGAAAACTTAGGACATTAGGATTTTGAATATGGAGAGCCTAATTATAAAGAGGAAGTTTAGTTAGCTTTCCAGGCTTGGAAGAAGATCCATTGTATGGAAAGATACTGGAGAGGAAGTCCTCCACTACTGGATATGAAGAATGAAGACTCTACCGTATCAATGACCCGTTTCCACCACCCAACTTTGATACACTATAAATCCTAATAGAAAAACTACTTTTTGAGATCGAGTTACTTAGGAGGGAGTTCAAACGAGAAAAGGCATCATTTGCATTGAAAACTCTCAACTTAAGGAGGAAAAAGGCCAGTTAGAGATGGATATCTATCTTAGGAGTAGTGAAATAAATCAAGTTGTCAAAAAAAGAGATCGCTTCAAAGATGACCTCGAAAGCTTAACCAAGGATTATATGATGCTTCGAAAAGCTAACAAGTCTTGATGTGTTGCCAAGACATTAGTCGAATGGGAAGCGAAAGTTACCACTCTTAATCATGAGCTAAATCAGTAAAATGAGGAAGTTAGAACTAGCAAAGAAAAATTCACAAGGTCACATGCTCTTACCTCCACCTACCAATGAAGAAATTAAAGACTCAAGATCCAAATACGAGATGCGAAAGCTGCTAGGGTCGAAAACAAAGTCTTCACCGATAGAATCCAGGAGTTAGAGTAGTCTCTCAAGATTCATCAAGGTCATATCAATGAACTAACAAAGGCTTTCGAGCAGTGCAAACTAAATTGGCAAGTGACAATCGACCAAGCATATCTAAACTACCAAGTACAACATCAACACCTTACTGAACAAGTTCAGATGGCTCAACGAGAGGTGGACGATATGATTGAGGTAGCTCAAGCCATAAGGCAAGACATTGTACCTGTCGAAGATCATTAGCAGCAACTTTTAAGCTTTTTTAATTGTGTGATTACACAATATAATCACGTTAGATATTTTCAAATGTAATCATGTTGCAAGAAAAAACCTTTTTGTGGCTCTGTGAATGATATTAATGACAAAGCTTTTCCAGGAATCAATTATCTTAAATGCATTACACATTTAATTTCACTATTTTGATCTATACATTTGCATCAATGATTCATTATCTAAACTCATCATGGCATCATAAACACTCATCAATAAATATATTTTTAAATGAAAGTGTAATACGAGAATTGGGTCATAAAAGTGCAACGGATTTCGAGGTCAATCAGGAAAATAGAACCTAACATCCTGCATCACAACAACACATGACGTCGCAAACAAATCATGAAAAGTGACCATGAAGCTCGTATTGAGTGAATTAAGTTAATGGTTAAAGAATCACAAGACCAGATGCTCTGTCAGCAAAGTGAAATGCAAACTCAAATTGCGAGACTTATGAAACTATTGATAGCCTCTGTGAAAGAAAAAAGGCAAACCAGCACTGCTAAAATAATGGATGATCTTCCCAACACTGAAAGTCCCTTTACCAATAATCCAGAACCCACCCAAAGGAAAACTAGACAAGAACAATGGCCTACTCCTACACCAGCCTCTCAGGCTCTGCTAGTCATATACGTAAATCCCATTACAGTAGGTTAATTCATTCCCGGTACTCAATGGGTTAAAGTAAGAGTTTTATCAGCTAATCTGGTAACCCTTGATCATGAGGAACCAAAGAAAAACAGAAGGTAAAAAGTCTACCATGACTGCTGAAGAAATGAATAAATTTTAGCTACTAAAAAAACTCCTTCGAGCTATTGAAGGAAGTGATAAGTTCGAAGCTCTTGATGCACAATCGCTATCTTTAATGTCCATACTTGTCATTTTCTTGAAGTTCAAAGCCTCAGAATTTGAAAAATTCAATGGAACCACTGACCCCCCATCCATATTTGAATGTACCTATGAAAGATGGTTGGGTACAAGAAAGATGAAAAGCTCCTTATCAACTACTTCCAGCACAGCCTCACTAGGGTAGTGACTCGGTGGTATATCGAGTAGACAATGAAAAAATCCAGTCATGGGCTGACTTGGCTAAAGCCTTTCAAAATCAATACCAACAAGTGTCAGATTGGGCACCCAATCGATTTCTTTGATGAATTTTGAGAAAAAGTCCACTGAAAGTTTCAAGCAACATGTCTAAAGGTGGAGAAAAGAAGCAGCCCTAGTGCAGCCTCCCCTTACAGAAAAATAGATGACAGCTATTTTCATTCACACCTTATGTGCTCCTTATTATGAAAAGCTCATAGGAAATGTCACCAAGAAATTCGCAGACCTAGTCCTCTATGGAGAAATGATTAATGCAGCCATTAAGAGTGGTAAAATGTCTATCGGGGAAGCATCTGGATCAAGCAAGAAGCCTACTGCCAGTAATAAGAAGGAAAGAGAGGCCAATGCCATAAGTTACGCTAGCTCATTTCAGCCAAAACAGTGTCAAATACCCAACCCTTACTACCTAAGCATGTTATATTCTAGCCCTATCATAATACCACTTTAGCCAATTTATGCCATAACCTACAACCCATCCTTTGCAATCTTATCAAACTAACCACAAAGCTATCCTCCACAAGTTCACCAAAGTACCAATCAAATAACTAATAATGCACCTGGCAATCGAGGTGCAAATCAATAAAGATAACATTGGATCCTAACCCTATGACTTTTAAGAAACTCTACTAACGTTGCTCTAAAATCATTTAATGGCCCCAATCTATGTCCCAGAAAAGAAGCCACCTTACCCACAATGGTACAAACCTAACGCCCACTGTGAATACCATGCTAGGGTAGCAGGGCATGACATCAAAACTGCATATCTTCCAAACAAAATGTGTAAAATCTAATTAACTTAAAATCCTTGTAGTTTAGGATGAACCAGGGATCAAATGTTACCGTCAATCCTTTACCAAACCACACTAAGCCAGCTACAAACATGATCGGTATTAAGAACAAATATGAAATCAAGATAAGCATAGAAGATGTAAGGATGCCAATGTTCTTGGTCTGGTAGGCATTGATTTAGGTTGGATTGCTCAGCTCAACAGAAAAATTGGAAAACAATCCTAACAACTTCTGTGACTTCCACATGGTTATAGGTCATACCCTACAAACATGCAAAGAGTTTAGGTCCATGGTTTAAAGAATGACGAATAAAGGCTAGATAGAATTCTATCATGAAATCACACTTGATGCTAAATCTATCAAGATGATAAGAGATAAAATAACACAGCTGCCTTACAAGAGAAATCGACCCCTCATTTTTTATGGCAAGTCAAATCCTAAGGTCAATTTTTTAACACCTACATCGAAGTTAGTTGTCGAGGTACCAAAGCCATTCTCGTATAAAAGCAACAAAGCTATCCTATAGAAGTACGAGAATCAAGTAGTGATGATCGAAGAACCAACTCTATAACTACTGCAATGGAATTGTTAAGAGTTAGTCACCTTACCCGTAGTGGTAGATGTTCCCTTGCACCAACTCAAGAAAAATAAAAGGTTGATGCATCTCCAAGCACCAATATCGCTCAGGCTCGATCAAAGAATTTCAAGCCTGAGAAAGTCAAGAAAGCAGTGAGTAAAAGAAAAGCCATGGAGTTTCTTAAGTTCATCAAGCACAGTGAGCATTGTAGACCAGTTAAGCAAAAAACCAGTAAAATTTTTATGCTATCTCTATTTCTTAATTCAGAGGTTAATCAAAATGCATTGCTGAAGGTGTTAAATGAAACATATGTGCCACCAGACGTCTTTATGGACAAATTGGATCAGCTAGTGAACAACATCGTGGCCGATAATTATATCTCCTTCACCGATGATGAGATCCCACTCGGAGGTAGGGGTAGTTATAAAGCTCTGCATATCACTACCTATTGCAAGGGACACATTTTGGCCAAAGTACTCATAGACAATGAGTTGACCCTTAATGTTATACCCATAACTACATTAAGCAAACTCCCTATCGATTAGTCCAACATTAAGAATAGCCACACCATAGTCTAAGCTTTTGATGGAACATGTCATGAAGTAATTGAAAATATCACAATCCAACTTCATATAGGCCCATGTACATATGAAGTTAACTTTCAAGTTATGGATATTAATCCATCTTACAACTGCCTATTAGGAAGGCAATGGATACACTTCACTAGGGTTATCCCATTCTTTCTTTATCAGAATCTTAAATTTGTGATAGATGATAAAGTAGTCATTATCAAGGTTGAAAAAAATGATCGCCATTGCTTTCACTAAAAAAATATACATTAAGCCTAATAAAGATGTACCAGAGTCATCCTTCCAATCCTTCGAGTTTGTTAATGCAATATTTATGGGAAAAAGATTGCTAATTATTGAACCTTACCTGTCAAAGAGTACCTACTTGGTTTAAAAATGACCGTTGGCAAAGGTTCCTGTGCTAGAAAAGGGCTTGGCAAGAATCTGTAAAGAATGGCCCAAGCTTTACAGGTCATCACTAAAGTCAACAAAAGAGGCTTAGGATTTAAGGTTAATGCGCAGTCAAGAAAGTAGCAGGAAAGGATGATATAAAACCAGAAGGTGACTCAATCATTGGGTCTAGAAGGGGAATCGAAGCCAAAAATGTTCCCGTCTCTCCATAAGATATTCGATTCAGGAGGACAAATTGATCCAAATCGACCAAAAGAACAAAATGCTAAAACTGTCATAGTTATTTTAAACAGAGCACTTCATATCCTCTATCCAAGATACCGAGCCATAAAATGCGTGTCCTTACATTAAGACATGATTTTGATGATGGGGCCATGACGAAAACCCTCGTACTTTTTTTATCCCTTTCATGTAATGTTAAGAAAGAAAAACCTGCCTACCCTCTATGATGGGATTTGTGGCACACATGTTAATGGACATTGGATGGCCAAGCAAATCATGTGAGTGGGTTATTACTGGTTAACCCTCGAGAAAGACTGCATCAATTACCCCAAAAAATGCCATAAGTGTCAAATCTATGCGAACAAAATCAATGTCCCTCCAGCACCACTTCATGTCATGATAGCCCTATGGCCCTTCTCCATGTGGGGTATGGATTTGATTAGTCTGATCACCCTTAAAACTTCCAATAGGTATCATTTTATCTTGGCAGCAATCGACTATTACCTAAATGGGTGGAGGCTGCCTCATATGCTAATGTCAATAGGTCGACCATTTGTAAGTTTATCAAGCGAGACATCATTTGTAGATATGGCCTCTCTAACCAAATCATCATAGACAACACAAGCAATTTAAATAATAAAATGATGCAAGTGATCCACTTTCAATTCAAGATCAAGCATCATAATTATGTCCCTTACCGCCCAAAGATGAATGGGGCAATTGAAGCATCCAACAAAAACATCAAAGGAATAGTTAAAAAAATGGTCGAGACTTATAAAGGCTGGCATGAGAAGCTATTATTTGCACTTCATGCCTATAGGATCTCAATTTGCACTTCCACGAGCGCTACCTCATTCCTCTTATCTATGGGATGGAAGCTGTATTGCCTATCAAAGTTGAGATCCCTTCTTTCAGAGTCTTGATGGAAACCAAACTTGAAGAGGCTAAATGGGTTAAGAACATATATGGCTAGCTCAACCTTATCGAAGAAAAACACATGAAAGCCATCTGCCATGGTCAAATGTATCAAAGACGCATGATCTGAGCCCAGGACAAAAAGATATACCTATGATAATTTCACCTAGGCGAATTGGTATTAAAAAAGATCTTCCCAATTCACAAAGATGCAGGGGGTAAGTGGATCTCCTATTGAGAAGGACCATATGTTGTGAAGTAAACTTTCTCTAGAGGGGCCTAATCTTGTCAAAAATGGATGGCAATACCTTGTCCAACCCATTCAACTCAGATTCCATCAAGAAATACTACATGTAGAGGGTGAAAACCCAAAAAAGTCTTTAAAAAAACAAAACAAAACAAAAAAAAAAGTGTCAAGATGAAAATCCAAAAAGGGCATCTAGGTAGCCAACCGACTACGGTTAAAAAAATGACAAGGGCGATTGAGAAGATCAATTCTTATAGGGCATGAACCGAGAGCACCTACAGGATAATGTATAGTAATCCTAAACATCTTCTAAAGATTAACTTATGCTAGTCACATTCATTGCTCGAGAAATATCCTGACAAGCACCTAAAGAACATCCATGTCATGATTGTCAAAGGCATCTTTTGCCCAAAAGATCATCATTCTCGCTACCCTATCACTTGTTTGTCAAATAGTGTACCGAGTTGTATCCTTTTTTTGTCATGAATAAATATTGCCTTGTTTCTTTTAACCCCTGTATAGTTCACATTGCACCCATCATGTAATTGATAATGTTTGATAACTAACTAAAATATGCATCAAGACATCTCGATATTACATTAAAAGGAAAAGAAAAGCGTAGGGAATTCTGCTCGAGCCTTAATTGTCAAGATCATGAATTTCTCGCGTCCAAACACCTGTTCGACATGACCATACACCAAACCAATTCTTGCTTTCATAAGCCATATCTTAACAAAAATCATTTCAAGCTAACCAAAAATTAATCTGTGCTTTTTAACTGAATCCTATCGAAACTAGATACATGAACCTAGTCAGTTAAATAATCACCAAATTATTGACAATGCCTTTCAGTTGTCAGGAAAACGATTGAGCCTTTCGAATCAGGAAATGCCATAATCCAAATTCTTGAAAATAGATGAATAACTCGACTATCAAAACATCACACCGCTAATGGAGGTAGGATAATTCACAATGGCTACCTTCTGTGATAGATTTTATGTCATATCCCAAGTGGAATCGAGATAACCTATAATCCTTGATGGAATTAGAAAAATTCCAATCCTTAGTTAAACCCAGGAATGATCGCAATCCCTATTAGAGTCTGGATGACTTGCAAGAAACTACAGCTATCTCCTGTATTAGACTTCACATCATGCAACCATGATAGCATTTCATATCATGCACCCACATTACCATCATATATCATCATTTTTATAATATCACTTCAAGCCAGGTTTACTGAACCTCCAAGGAATTCTGGTAAGAACTCTAACCTTAGCAAACCAAGTGTCATTCTGGTAAGGTTCTTGTCTTCTGATCACCATATGTCAAAACCTTTTTTATTAAGAAACTACTGTCAAAGTGCTAGTGTCAAGAAATTATTGTCCAAAAACTATCGTAAAAAACTTTTGTCGAGATTATTCGTCACAAGCTTTGTTAAGAATTTTGCCAAGAACTAGTGTCAAAACCCTTTCATCAAGAAATTTTGTCATGAACTTTTGTTAAGAAAAACTTGTATTAGAAGTTTTATGAAAAACTTTGTTAACACCCTTTTCAAAGCCCACAAGTTAGTGGCACTCTTTTCAAAGCCCACAAGTCAGTGGCACCTTTTTCAAATCCCATAAGTCAATGGCATATTTTCGAAGCCCATAAGTTAGTGGCATATTTTTAAGTCTACAAGTCATGGCACCCTCTTTAATGCTCATAAGTTGGTGGCACCTTTTTAAAGCTCACACAAGTTGGTGGCACCTAGTCTGAGTCAAAGTCCGCACAAGCGGATGACACCCTAGTCAAGAACCCCACAAGCTAGTGGCACCCAAGTCTATGTCAAATCCCGTACAAGTTGGTAGCACCCATATTAAAGTCTACATAACTCCGTACATATCTAAGGGGGCCAAGCCTTAGAAAACCTAACACCCTAGTAGGGAGGGCAAACCCTACAAAATTCACTTAAACCTCTATTAGGGTCACTGCGAATATACTACACTTATCACAGCGAAGTATTAATTAAAATTTATTTCTTTGTAGGTGTTCTGGGGAACATTATTCCACCCCGAACAAAATAGTACCTATTTGTCTTTGCCCTGTTTTTTATTCTCAGCAACGGTCAAAGAGGGGCAACTGTAGACACCTTATTTTTTTCGAGCTAATTTTTAGCAAGCTAAGGGACGATCATCACTCGGTAAAAAAGTATTTTTGAGAAGGTTAAGGATACCTATGGATCATATTAAAAAAATGCAAGGATGTGGCATCAAAGGGCATAGTTCTAGGTGCTCGAAGATAAAAGATAGGGGAAGATTTATAATTTTCCCTAAATGTATTGATACATGGTTTTTATGTATTGATACAATGCTTCAACGACCCCAAAAATTTGAAATGTTCCCATTGGTATCTATACAATGTGTAAATGTATCAATACATGAACTCATGTATCAATACTAAGCCATGCCAGAACCAAAAATTGCATTTTGTAAAGTAGATGTATCGATACACATCAACATGTATCAACATAATATTTCATAGTGTCGATACAATAATTATTGTATCAATACAATGTTCCTTGTATCGATACATTCTAGGTTTTTTGGACTAAATGTATCCATTCATTCTTCAATGTATCGATACATACAGGCTATTTTCCATGATCGAGGCATTTTTAACTTGTCTACTATTGATCTAAAGCTCAATTTTAACTCATTTTTACATAAAAAAAGATCAAAACCCATATCTGATTACAAATTTAGACTTGTGAATTAATCAAAATATTTTTTTGAAGTCTAAGTTATATCATAAAGGGTAAATGTCATCTGATCACCATATTCCTCCTTTGTTTCTTGACAAAGATCACCATCAACCACCCTACTTGCTGATATCTAATTTCAATAATCAAACTAGCCCCTTATGTCTATGACATTGGTAGCAAATTACTTCCAATAGCCACCCTATAGCCATTAGTTGTCACAACTTTGTCCTTTTGAGATATGACTAAAAACACCTCCAATTTACCTCCAAAGTGTTCATAGAAATAGGCCATTAATATCTAAAAAAAAGGTTTTTTCCAACCTATTTTAGCTCTCTCAACTCATTCACACATCAAAAAAATAGAATTTCATAGCCCTTCACTCAGCATCCAAAAATGGCCCTAAATAATCACTCACAGCCACTATACACTCTGAAAAATCATCATCACCTATACCAGAATTGAAACTTTTCTTTTTCTCTTGTTTCTTGCTAATGAACAACAAGGAAAAAAGGGGAATTCAGGCCATCTCTGCTATTCCAACCACTTGACCAAAAATTAAAGCTTTGTTGGTGTAACTTCCTTCTTAATCACTTTCATTTTTTGTTTTTCAGGATCTTTATCATTTAGTGAGTCGTTCATGCTTCCATTACCCTCTTAGGATTCTCATGTGTTATCGTGGCTTTTGGTTGTAGTAGCTTATGATTTAGATGTGTTGATGCCCCTTTTGATGTGCAAAGTGTCTTATTTCATCCTCATTATTTTTTACAGATCTTGTTCATGCATTTTATGCCATATCCATGCATCATGTTATGTTCAATCTATGCACAAATCCTTAACCTAGCATGTTTCAAGCATGTTTATACGTTACCTTGCATTTTGCCATGAATCATTATCATTTTTGGCATGCTTCACTGCATGAGATGTGTGCATAACACTTTCATTATCAAGACCATTGGTAAAGTTAGCATCCCCATTCATGTTATGTGCCATCCCCTTGTTGGTTCATTGTCTTCTCCTTATCTAAGTGCATGTTTGATGGCTGTCAAAAACTGATTTTCAAAACCTCCCTAAGCCAAGCATGTTAACCTCAACCAATGAGGATTAACGTGAACTTAGTATTTTCCTTAAAGTTAGCAAAAAAATCTTTAGGAAAATTAAGTTTTTCAAATCTAGAATCCTGATTCAAAGAGCTCAAAACTTTTAATTTTTTGATGAAAATGGCCTTGCACTTGTTCCCAAAATGTTTGTGCCTTATTTTTGAGTTGAAACCTTAAGTGATATGATCAATGGGTTGTTTCATCATCCCAAAGTACTCCGAGGCTGTGCAAATGAGTTCGTGATGCTCATGCCAATCTTTCCCTTCAGTCATGGATGTTCGAATGTCAATGACTCGAGTTTAGACCCAAAAACAGAAAGAAAAATAAAAAATATCCTATACTTTGCTTTGTCCCCTGCTAGTAGCATAACTATTGTGAATTGAAAAATCAGTTGAAAATCCAAAATGATTTTTCATGAATTTTTTTATATTTTTCCCTTAAAGTGTGTCAACTTATCTTTAAAATGATATGTTATTCACCCTAGGATCATTCCGGATGAGAGAGTTATGATTTTTCAAATCTAAACCATCTAGAACCCCTAGAATCAGAATCATGTATTCTGATCAAGCCGTTTAGAACCACTAAATGATTTTTCCAAATCCTTCAAACATTTTTTCTAAAAAGTTCATAAAATTTCCTTTTTAGAAAGGTATCGTTTGCAATTTTTTGATACCAAACGAGTCCGAGGTGATTTTTCAAATTTTGATACATCATGTCCTTTGTATGCTTTGCTAGCAGCATAATTAATCAAAACTTGAAAATTTATTCCCCAAAAAGTGATTTTTTAGGATATTGGAAATATTTTTAGATTGAACCTCATCGAGTTACCTTTCTAATAGTACCCTGTTCACTCTCTAAAACCTTCAAACCAATTTAGAATAAATTCAGAAAGTGGGATAGTGCGATGCTGTCCCCTTTTTTTTGGTTATGGTCAAAATTGAGTTGTTTTCCTGAGCTTCGTCTCAAGACATTCCAATGTCACCATATCACCCTAATCAGCCTCAAGAACAAGCTTTGACCTCCCATAGGCTCACATCAAGGCACGAATTTTTTTTACATCTTTACCATCCTCATTCACAATAATTTCTTTTATTAAAAAGTGTCAAAATGCTTACTAATTTTCTAAATCACAAAATTTTGTCAACATAAGTTTTCCAATTCGACTTCTTTAAAAAGTGTCAGACATGTCACTTTCGGGGATACTCCAACCCTGACCTTTCGAGAGGATACTCCAACCTTACTTTTTCAAAATTTTTATGATTTAAAAATCTTTCTTTGTCAGAATTATTCGTCATCCTCAGGGATACTCCAACCTTATCTTTTCGAGGGGATACTCCAACCTTGTCCTTTAACTACAATTAAATTTTTCTCTTCTTCGATTTCCATGAACGTGTCAAGAGTCAAGTCAGTTTTTATTTTTAATAAAAACCTCGTTCAATCAAGGAACCTAGATCCTCTTGAAAATTGTTAATTCAGTTATTCCTAGATAATTAATGCCAATTGCGAGATAAATTCCAATAGTCCATCTCTTCTTTTTATCATTACATTAAATGGTTCATGTTATATTACTTCATTCATTGCTTTACTAACGTGATTTATTTGTGATGATTATTCGTATTCATATTTTCAAATCATTTTAAGTAAAATTAAAAGTGATGTTCTGCGTGGGTATCTCTCCAATGCCCAAAATAGAATATTCTATTTTCAAAGTAAAATTCAAAGGTCATTGTTATTAAAAATTTCTATATTCTCTATCTATCCGGGTCGTATACGAGATTAAATCTTTTAATTAAAACCTAGATTTGTATTTCTATAAAATTCATGCATTAAAAGAGGGTTATATTAAAATAGTGATAAGTTAAGATCGAAAGAATCAAAACTGAGATAAGACATAACTAGTAAGGTACCGATTTTGGGCGTCGCGAACAGGTTCATGCCTCATCGTGCGTAACCAACTCTCGAACTCAAATGGTGAATCTTTGTACCATGCAAACCACGGGATCGATGGTTTGAGTTTTGTAACTCAAGACATAGGTTTCAATAGGCATCTGATCATGCCTAGCCCAAAATGATTAATGGTGACTCCAAGCATCGGCCACTTTGTAATGTTCATCCGAGACCAATAAGATGAGCGATTCATCTTATGGTCCCCTTACTGTATCATGAGTCGAGAATCCATATTTTCTCA
>JBBYHO010540707.1:0-15078 GCA_038382025.1 Adansonia gregorii
TAAACATAGATTCACATAATAATCTTTTTTCTTTTCTTGATTGGGCACCATAATCACATTCTCCTCGTTGGCATAAATGATTTTGATGCTTTTGTTTCATAAGAAAAACTAGTTTTTCTGCCACTTTTAGAATTCAACTTCACCTTTCAATCGGGAGAAGCATGGATTCACATAATAATCTCCTTTATTTTCATGATTAGGAATTATAAACACATTCTCCTTATTATGATAAAAGATATTGATGCTTTGGTTTCAAAAAAGACGCTTCTGTTTCCACCATTTTTAGGATTGAAGTTTGTCTTTCAATTAAGATAAACACAGATTCACGTAATAATCTCTTTTCTTTTCATGATTGGGTACCATAATCACATTCTCCTCATTGGGATAAATGATTTTGATGCTTTTGTGTCATAAGAAAAACTAGTTTTTTTGCCATTGTTGGAATTCAAGTTCACCTTTAAATCGGGATAAACATGAATTCACATAATAATCTCCTTTCTTTTCATGATTGGGAACTATAAACACATTTTCTTTTTTATGATAAAAGATATTGGTGCTTTGGTTTCAAAAGAGAAGCTTCTATTTTCACCATTTTTAGAATTGAAGTTCATCTTTCAATTGAGATAAACATGGATGAAAATAATAATCTCCTTTCTCTTCATGATTGGCTCCATAATCGCATTCTCCTCATTGGGATAAATGATTTTGATGCTTTTGTTCATAAGAAACACTAGTTTTTCTGCCATTTTTAGAATTCAACTTCGCCTTTCAATTGGGATAAGCATGGATTCACATAATAATCTCCTTTCTTTTCATGATTGGGTACTATAAACGCATTCTCCTTATTATGATAAAAGATATTGATGCTAAGCTTCTATTTCCACCATTTTTAGGATTGAAGTTTTTCTTTCAATTGAGATAAGCATAGATTCATGTAATAATCTCTTTTCTTTTAATTATTGGGCACCATAATCACATTCTCTTCGTTGGGATAAATGATTTGAATGCTTTTGTTTCATAAGAAAAACTAGTTTTTTTTGCAATTTTTAGAATTCAAGTTCGCCTTTCAATTAGCATAAATATGGATTCACATAATAATCTCCTTCCTTTTCATGATTAGGAACTATAAACACATTCTCTTTATTATGATAAAAGATATTGATGCTTTGGTTTCAAAAGAAAAGCTTCTATTTCTACCATTTTTAGGATTGAAGTTCGTCTTTCAATTAAGATAAACATAGATTCACATAATAATTTCTTTTCCTTTCAGGATTGGGCACCATAATCACATTCTCCTCATTGGAATAAATGATTTTGATGCTTTTGTTTCATAAGAAAAACTAGTTTTTCTGCCATTTTTAGAATTCAACTTCGTCTTTCAATTGGGATAGGCATGGATTGACATAATAATCTCTTTTATTTTCATGATTGGGAACTATAAACACATTCTCTTTATTATGAAAAAAGATATTGATGCTTTGGTTTCAAAAAAGAAGCTTCTATTTTCACCATTTTTAGGATTAAAGTTTGTCTTTCAATTGAGATAAACATAGATTCACGTAATAATCTCTTTTCTTTTTATGATTGGGCACCATAATCATATTCTCTTCGTTGGGATAAATGATTTTGATGCTTTTGTTTCATAAGAAAAACTAGTTTTTCTGCCATTTTTAGAATTCAAGTTCGCCTTTCAATTGGGATAAATATGGATTCACATAATAATCTCATTTCTTTTCATGATTGGGAACTATAAACACATTTTTCTTATTATGATAAAAGGTATTGATGCTTTGGTTTCAAGAAAGAAGCTTATATTTCCACCATTTTTAGGATTGAAGTTTGTCTTTATTAAGATAGACGTAGATTCACATAATAATCTTTTTTTTTCATGATTAGGCAACATAATCATATTCTCCTCATTGGGTTAAATGATTTTGATGCTTTTGTTTCATAAGAAAAACTAGTTTTTCTGCCTTTTTTAGAATTCGAGTTTGCCTTTTGATTGGGATAAACATGGATTCACATAATAATCTCCGTTCTTTTCATGATTGGGAATTATAAACACATTCTCCTTATTATGATAAAAGATATTTATGCATTGATTTCAAAAGAGAAGCTTCTATTTCCACCATTTTTTGGATTCAAGTTCGTCTTTCAGTTGAGATAAACATAGATTCACATAATAATCTCTTTTTTTTTTCATGATTGGGAACCATAATCACATTCTCCTTGTCGGGATAAATGATTTTGATGCTTTTGTTTCATAAGTGAAACTAGTATTTCTACCATTTTTAGAATTCAAGTTCGCCTTTCAATTGGGATAAACATGGATTCACATAATAATCTCCTTTCTTTTCATGACTGGGAACTATAAACGCATTCTCTTTATTATGATAAAAGATATTGGTGCTTTGGTTTCAAAAGAGAGGCTTATATTTCCACCATTTTTGGAATTGAAGTTCGTCTTTCAATTTACATAAACATTGATTTACATAATAATGTCCTTTCTCTTCATGATTGGGCACCATAATCACATTATCGTTGTTGGGATAAATGTTTTGATGCTTTGATTTCATAAGAAAAACTAGTTTTCTTGCTAATTTTAGAATTCAAGTTTGCCTTTCAATTCGGATAAACACGGATTCACATAATAATCTCCTTTCTTTTCATGATTAGGAACTATAAATGCATTCTCCTTGTTATGATAAAAGATATTGGTGTAATCACATTCTCCTCGTTGGGATAAATGATGTTGATGCTTTTTTTCATAAGAAAAACTAGTTTTTTGCCATTATTAGAATTCAACTTCGCCTTTTAATTGGGATAAACATGAATTCACATAATAATCTCTTTCATTTCATGTTTGGGAACTATAAACACATTTTCCTGATTATGATAAAAGATATTGATGCTTTGGTTTCAAAAGAGAAGCTTCTATTTCCATCATTTTTAGAATTGAAGTTCGTTTTTCATTTTGGATAAATATGGATTTACATAATAATCTCCTTTCTCATCAAGATTGGGCACCATAATCACATTATCCTCATTGGGATAAATGATTTTGATGCTTTGGTTTTATAAGAAAAACTTGTTTTTCTACAATTTTTAAAATTGAAGTTCGACTTTCAATTGGGATAAACATGGATTCACATGGTAATCTCCTTTCTTTCCAAGATTGGGCACCACAAACACATTCCCCTCGTCGAGATTGATGCTTTGGTTTTGAAAGAGAAACTTTTATTTTTGCGATTTTTAGAATTGAAGTTTGTCTTTCAATTGGGGTAAATGTGGATTTGCATAATAATCTTCATTCTTTTCAAGATTGGGAGCCATAATCACATTCTCCTCTTTGGTATAAATGATTTTGATGCTTTGGTTTCATAAGAAAAACTTGTTTTTCTGCCATTTTTACAATTAAAGTTTGCCTTTTAATTAGGATAAATAGGGATTCACATAATAATCTCATTTCTTTTCATGATTAGGCTCCATAATCACATTATCCTCATTGGGATAAATGATTTTGATGCTTTGGTTTCATAAGAAAAACTTGTTTTCCTACCAATTTTTGAATTAAAGTTTGTCTTTCAATAGGGATAAACATGGATTCACATAATAATCTCCTTTCTTTTCATGATTGGGAACTATAAATACATTCTCCTTATTATGATAAAAGATATTGATGCTTTGGTTTCGAAAGAGAAACTTCTATTTCCACCATTTTTGGGATTGAAGTTTGTCTTTCAGTTGAGATAAACATAGATTCACATCATAATCTCTTTTCTTTTCATGATTGGAAACCATAATCACATTCTCTTCGTTGTGATAAATGATTTTGATGCTTTTGTTTCATAAGAAAACTAGTTTTTCTGCCATTTTTAGAATTCAAGTTTGCCTTTCAATTGGGATAAATATAGATTCACATAATAATCTCCTTTCTTTTTATGATTAGGAACTACAAACACATTCTCCTTATTATGATAAAAGATATTAATGCTTTGGTTTCAGAAGAGAAGCTTCTATTTCCACCATTTTTAGGATTGAAGTTCATCTTTCAATTATGATAAACATAGATTCACATAATAATCTCTTTTCTTTTCATGATTAGGCACCATAATCACATTCTACTCGTTGGGGTAAATGATTTCGATGCTTTTGTTTCATAAGAAAACTAGTTTTTCTGCCATTTTTAGAATTCAATTTCGCCTTTTAATTGGGATAAGCATGGATTCACATAATAATCTCCTTTTTTTTCATGGTTGGATACTATAAACACATTCTTCTTATTATGAAAAAAGATATTGATGCTTTGGTTTCAAAAGAGAAGCTTCTATTTCCACCTTTTTTAAGATTGAAGTGTGTCTTTCAATTGAGATAAACATAAATTCACGCAATAATCTTTTTTCTTTTCTTGCTTGGGCACCATAATCACATTCTTTTCGTTGGGATAAATGATTTTAATGCTTTTGTTTCATAAGAAAAACTAGTTTTTCTGCCATTTTTAGAATTCTAGTTCGCTTTTCAATTGGGAAAAATATGGATTCACATAATAATCTCCTTTCTTTTTATGATTGGGAACTATAAACACATTCTTCTTGTTATGATAAAAGATATTGATGCTTTGGTTTCAAAAGAGAAGCTTCTATTTCCACCATTTTTAGGATTGAAGTTCGTCTTTATTAAGATAGACGTAGATTCACATAATAATCTCTTTTCTTTTCATGATTAGGCACCATAATCACATTATCCTTGTTAGGATAAATGATTTTGATGTTTTAGTTTCATAAGAAAAACTTGTTTTCTACAATATTTTGAATTAAAGTTCGACTTTTAGTTGGGATAAACATGGATTCACATAATAATCTCTTTTCTTTCCAAGATTGGGCACCATAAACACATTCCCTTCATTGGGATAAATAAGATTGATGCTTTGGTTTCGAAAGAAAAACCTCTGTTTGCACCATTTTTAGAATTGAAGTTCGTCTTGTCTTTTAATTTAGATAAACATAGATTCACATAATAATCTCTTTTCTTTTCATGATTGGGTGCCATAATCACATTCTCCTCATTAGGATAAATGATTTTGATGCTTTTGTTTCATAAGAAAAACTTGTTTTTTTACCATTTTTATAATTGAAGTTCGCCTTTCAATTGGGATAAGCATGGATTCACATAATAATCTCCTTTCTTTTCATGATTAGGAACTATAACTACATTCCCCATATTATGATAAAAGCTGTTGATGCTTTGGCTTCGAAAGAGAAACTTCTATTTCCACCATTTTTAGAATTGAAATTCGTCTTTCAATTTTGATAAACATTGATTTACATAATAATCTCATTTTTCTTCAAGATTGGGCACCATAATCACATTCTCCTCGTTGGGATAAATGATCTTGATACTTTTTTTCACAAGAAAAACTAGTTTTTCCGCCATTATTAGAATTCAACTTCGCCTTTCAGTTGGGATAAACATAGATTCACATAATAATCTCCTTTCTTTTCATGATTGGGAGCTATAAACACATTCTCCTTATTATGATAAAACGTATTGATGCTTTGGTTTCCAAAGAGAAGCTACTATTTCCATCATTTTTAGAATGGAAGTTCGTATTTCAATTTAGATAAACATGGATTTACATAATAATCTCCTTTTTTTTCATGATTAGGCACCATAATCACATTATCCTTGTTAGGATAAATGATTTTGATGTTTTAGTTTCATAAGAAAAACTTGTTTTCTACAATATTTTGAATTAAAGTTCGACTTTTAGTTGGGATAAACATGGATTCACATAATAATCTCTTTTCTTTCCAAGATTGGGCACCATAAACACATTCCCTTCATTGGGATAAATAAGATTGATGCTTTGGTTTCGAAAGAAAAACCTCTGTTTGCACCATTTTTAGAATTGAAGTTCGTCTTGTCTTTTAATTTAGATAAACATAGATTCACATAATAATCTCTTTTCTTTTCATGATTGGGTGCCATAATCACATTCTCCTCATTAGGATAAATGATTTTGATGCTTTTGTTTCATAAGAAAAACTTGTTTTTTTACCATTTTTATAATTGAAGTTCATCTTTCAATTGGGATAAGCATGGATTCACATAATAATCTCCTTTCTTTTCATGATTAGGCTTCATAATCACATTTTCCTCATTAGGATAAATGATTTTGATGCTTAGGTTTCATAAGAAAAACTTGTTTTTCTACCATTTTTTGAATTGAAGTTTGTCTTTGAATAAGGATAAATATGGATTCACATAACAATCTTCTTTCTTTTCATGATTAGGAACTATAAATACGTTCTCCTTTTTATGATAAAAGTTATTGATGCCTTGGTTTCAAAAGAGAAGCTTCTATTTCCACCATTTTTAGAATTGAAGTTCATTTTTCAATTTAGATAAACATGGATTCACATAATGATCTCCTTTTTCTTTTTGATTGGGCACCATAATCACTTTTTGCTCGTTGGGATTAATGATTTTGATCCTTTGGTTTCATAAGAAAAACTTGTTTTTCTATAATTTTTAGAATTAAAGTTCGACTTTCAATTGGGATAACATGGATTCACATAATAATCTCCTTTCTTTTCAAGATTGGGCACCATAAACACATTCCTCTCATTGGGAAAAATGAGATTGATGCTTTGGTTTTGAAAGAAAAACTTTTATTTCTACCATTTTTAGAATAAAAGTTTACCTTTCAATTGGGGTAAACATGGATTCACATAATAATCCCTATTCTTTTCAAGATTGGGCACCATAATGACATTCTAGGCTTTGGGAAAAATGATTTTGATGCTTTGGTTTCATAAGAAAAACTTGTTTGTCTACCATTTTTACAATTGAAGTTCGTCTTTCAGCTGGGATAAACATGGATTCATAGAATAATCTTCTTTCTTTTCATAATTGGGCTCCATAATCATAGTCTCCTTATTGGGATAAATGATTTTGATGCTTTGGTTTCACAAGAAAAACTTATTTTTCTATCATTTTTTGAATTGAGGTTTGTCTTTCAATAGGGATAACATGGATTCACATAATGATCTCCCTTTTTTTCATGATTGGGAACTATAAAGAGTTTTCCTTGTTATGATAAAAGATATTGATGCTTTGATTTGAAAAGAGAAGCTTCTATTTCCACTATCTTTAGGATTAAAGTTTATCTTTCAATTGAGATAAACATAGATTCACATAATAATCTTTTTCCTTTTCATGATTGCACACCATAATCACATTTTCTCGTTAGGATAAATGATTTTGATGCTTTTGTTTCATAAGAAAAACTAGTTTTTTTGCCATTTTTAGAATTCAAGTTTGCTTTTCAATTGGGTTTAACGTGGATTCACATAATAATCTCCTTTCTTTTCATGATTGCGAACTATGAACACATTCTCCTTATTGTGATAAAAGATGTTGATGCTTTGGTTTCGAAAAGGAAGCTTCTATTTCCATCATCTTTAAATTAAAGTTCATCTTTCAATTGAGATAAACATGGATTCATATAATAATCTTTTTTCTCTTCTTGATTGGGCACCATAATCATATTCTCCTCATTGGGATAAATGTTTTTGATGCTTTAGTTTCATAAGAAAAACTAGTTTTTCTACCTTTTTTAGAATAGATGTTCGCCTTTCAATTGTGATAAACATCGATTTACATAATAATCTCTTTTCTTTTCATGATTAGGCTCCATAATCACATTCTCCTGTTTCGAATAAATGATTTTGAAACTTTGGTTTCATAAGAAAAACTTGTTTTTCTACCATTTTTTGAATTGAAGTCCGTCTTTCAATAGGGATAAACATGGATTCACATAATAACCTCCTTTCTTTTCATGATTGGGAATTATAAATACATTCTCCTTATTATGATAAAAGATATTGATGCTTTGGTTTCAAAAGAGAAACTTTTGTTTCCACTATTTTTAGAATTGAAGTTCATCTTTCAATTTAGATAAACATAGATTCACGTAATAATCTCTTTTCTTTTCATGATTGGGCGCCATAATCACATTCTTCTCATTGGGATAAATGATTTTGATGCTCTTATTTCATAAGGAAAACTTGTTTTTCTACCATTTTTACAATTGAAGTTCATCTTTTAATTGGGATAAACATGGATTCACATAATAATCTCCTTTCTTTTCATGATTAGGCTTCATAATCACATTTTCCTTATTAGGATAAATGATTTTGATTCTTAGGTTTCATAAGAAAGACTTGTTTTTCTACCATTTTTTGAATTGAAGTTTGTCTTTTAATAAGGATAAATATGGATTCACATAACAATCTCCTTACTTTTCATGATTGGGAACCATAAATATATTCTCCTTTTTATGATAAAAGTTATTGATGCCTTGGTTTCAAAAGAGAAGCTTCTATTTCTACCATTTTTAGAATTGAAGTTCATTTTTCAATTGAGATAAACATGGATTCACATAATGATCTCCTTTTTCTTCATGATTGGGAACTATAATCACATTTTCCTCGTTGGGATAAATGATTTTGATCCTTTGGTTTCATAAGAAAAACTTGTTTTTCTATAATTTTTAGAATTAAAGTTCAACTTTCAATTGGGATAATATGGATTCACATAATAATCTCCTTTCTTTTCAAGATTGGGCGCCATAAACACATTCTCCTCATTGGAAAAAATGAGATTGAAGCTTTGGTTTCGAAAGAAAAACTTCTATTTCTACCATTTTTAGAATAAAAGTTTATCTTTCAATTGGAATAAACGTGGATTCACATAATAATCTCCATTCTTTTCAAGATTGGACACCATAATGACATTCTAGGCTTTGGGAAAAATGAGTTTGATGCTTTGGTTTCATAAGAAAAACTTATTTGTCTACCATTTTTACAATTGAAGTTCGTCTTTCAGCTGGGATAAACATGGATTCATAGAATAATCTCCTTTTTTTTTCATAATAGGGCTCCATAATCAGAGTCTCCTCATTGGGATAAATGATTTTGATGCTTTGGTTTCACAAGAAAAACTTGTTTTTCTATCATTTTTTGAATTGAGGTTTGTCTTTCAATGGGGATAACATGGATTCACATAATAATCTCCCTTCTTTTCATGATTGGGATCTACAAAGAGTTCTCCTTGTTATGATAAAAGATATTGATACTTTGATTTGAAAAGAGAAGCTTCTATTTCCACTATCTTTAGGATTAAAGTTTATCTTTCAATTGAGAAAAACATAGATTCACATAATAATCTCTTTCCTTTTCATGATTGGGCACCATAATCACATTCTCTGCATTGGGATAAATGATTTTGATGCTTTTGTTTCATCAGAAAAACTAGTTTTTCGGCCATTTTTAGAATTGATGTTCAACCTTTAATTGGGATAAACATGGATTCACATAATAATCTCCTTTCTTTTCAAGATTGGGCACCATAAACACATTCCCCACATTGGGATAAATGAGATTGATGCTTTGGTTTTGAATGAGCAACTTCACTTTCAACCATTTTTAGATTTGAAGTTCATCTTCCAACTGGGGCAAATGTGGATTCACATAATAATCTTCATTCTTCTCAAGATTAGGCATCGTAATGACATCCACCCCTTTGGGATAAATGATTTTGATGCTTTGGTTTCTTAAGAAAAGCTTGTTTTTCTACCATTTTTACAATTGAACTTCATCTTTCAATTGGGATAAACATGGATTCGCATAATAATCTCTTTTCTTTTCATGATTGGGCTCCATAATCACATTTTTCTCATTGGGGTAAATGATTTTGATGCTTTGGTTTCATAAGAAAAACTTGTTTTTCTACCATTTTTTGAATTAATGCTCATCTTTCAATAGGGATAAACAAGGATTCACATAATAATCTTCTTTTTTTTCATGGTTGGGAGCTATAAATACATTCTCTTTATTATGATAAAATATATTGATGCTTTGGTTTCAAAAGAGAAACTTCTATTTCCACCATTTTTAGAATTGAAGTTCGACCTTCAATTGAGATAAACATAGATTCACGCAATAATCTCTTTCCTTTTCATGATTGGGCACCATAATCACATTCTTCTCGTTGGGATAAATGATTTTGATGCTTTTGTTTCATAAGAAAAACTAGTTTTTTTGCTATTTTTAGAATTAAAGTTCGTCTTTCAACTGGGTTAAACATGGATTCAAATAATAATATCCTTTCTTTCCATGATTAGGAACTATAAACACATTCTCCTTATTATGGTAAATGATATTGATGCTTTGAATTCAAAAGAGAAGCTTCTATTTCCACCATTTTTAGAATTGAAGTTCGTCTTTCAAGTTAGATAAACATGGATTCACATAGTAATCTCCTTTCTCTTCATGATTGGGCACCATAATCATATTATCCTCGTTAGGATAAATGATTTTGATGCTTTGGTTTCATAAACAAACTTGTTTTTCTACAATTTTTAGAATTAAAGTTTGACTTTCAATTGGGATAAACATGGATTCACATAATAATCTCCTTTCTTTTCAAGATTGGGTACCATAAACACATTCCCCTCGTTGGGATAAATGAGATTGACGCTTTGGCTTTGAAGGAGAAACTTTTATTTCTACCATTTTTAGAATTGAAGTTCGTCTTTCAATTAGAGTAAACGTGGATTCACATAATAATCTCCACCCTTTACATGATTGGGTACCATAATGACATTCTCTTCTTTAGGAAAAATGATTTTGATGCTTTGGTTTCTTAAGAAAAACTAATTTTTCTACCATTTTTACAGTTGAGATTTGTCTTTCATCTGGGTAAACATGGATTCACATAATAATCTCCTTTCTTTTCGTAATTGGGCTCCATAATCACATTCTCCTCTTTGGGATAAATGATTTTGATGCTTTGGTTTCACAAGAAAAATGTTTTTCTACCATTTTTTGAATTGAAGTTCGTCTTTCAAAAGGGATAAACATGGATTCACATAATAATCTCCTTTCTTTTCATGATTAGAAACTATAAACACATTCTCCTTGTTATGATAAAAGATATTGATGCTTTGGTTTCAAAAGAGAAGCTTCTATTTCCACCAGTTTTAGAATTGAAATTCGTCTTTCAATTGGGACAAACGTGGATTCACATAATAATCTCTATTATTCTCAAGATTGGGCACCATAATCACATTCTTCTCTTTGGGATAAATGATTTGGATGCTTTGGTTGCATAAGAAGAACTTGTTTTTCTACCATTTTTACAATTAAAGTTTGTCATTCAATTGGAAGAAACATGGATTCACATAATAATCTCCTTTCTTTTCATAATTAGGTGCCATAATCACATTCTCCTCATTGGGATAAATAATTTTGATGGTTTGGTTTCTTAAGAAAAACTTGCTTTTCTACCATTTTTTGAATTGAAGTTTGTCTTTCAATAGGGATAAACATGGATTCTCATAACAATATCCTTTCTTTTGATGATTGGGAACTATAAACACATTCTCCTTGTTATGATAGAAGATATTGATGCTTTGGTTTCAAAAGAGAAGCTTTTATGTCCACCATTTTTAGAATTGAAGTTCATCTTTCACTTGGGGTAAACGTGGATTCACATAATAATCTCCAATCTTTCCACGATTGGGCACCATAATCACATTCTCCTCTTTGGTGTAAATGATTTTGATGCTTTGGTTTCACAAGAAAAACTTTTTTCCTACCTTTTTTACAATTGAAGTTTGTCATTCAATTGGGATAAACATGGATTCACATATTAATCTCCTTTCCTTTCATAATTAGGCACCATAATCACATTCTCCTTATTGGGATAAATAATTTTGATGCTTTGGTTTCATAAGCAAAACTTTTTTTTCTACCATTTATTAAATTGAAGTACGTCTTTCAATAGGGATAAATATGGATTCACATAATAATCTACTTTCTTTTCATGATTCGAAACTATAAATACATTCTCCTTATTATGATAAAAGATATTGATGCCTTGTTTTCGAAAGAGAAACTTCTATTTTCATCGTTTTTAGAATTAAAGTTCAACTTTCAATTGAGATAACTATAGGTTCACGTAACAATCTCTTTTCTTTTCATGAATAGGCACCATAATCACATTCTTCTCGTTGGGATAAATGATTTTGATGCTTTTGTTCCATAAGAAAAACTAGTTTTTCTGCCATTTTTAGAATTCAAGTTTGCCTTTCAATTGGGAAAAACATGGATTCACATAATAATCTTCTTTCTTTTCATGATTGGGAACTATAAACACATTCTCCTTATTATGATAAATGATATTGATGCTTTGGTTTCAAAAGCGAAGCTTCAATTTCCACCATTTTTAAAATTAAAGTTCGTCTTTCAATTTAGATAAACATGGATTCACATAATAATCTCCTTTCTACTTCATGACTGGGCACCATAATCACATTATCCTCGTTGGGATAAATGATTTTGATGCTTTTGTTTCATAAGGAAAACTTGTTTTACTATAATTTTTAAAATTGAAGTTTGACTTTCAATTGGGATAAACATGGATTCACATAATAATCTCCTTTTATTCCAAGATTGGGCACTATAAACACATTCTCCTTATTATGATAAAAGATATTGATGCTTTGGTTTCGAAAGAGAAACTTCTATTTCCACCATTTTTAGAATTGAAGTTCGACCTTCAATTGAGATAAACATAGATTCATGCAATAATCTCTTTCCTTTTCATGATTGGGCATCATAATCACGTTCTTCTCGTTGGCATAAATGATTTTGATGCTTTTGTTTCATAAGAAAAACTAGTTTTTCTGCCATTTTTAGAATTAAAGTTCACCTTTCAACTAGGTTAAACATGGATTCACATAATAATCTCCTTTTTTTCCACGATTAGGAACTATAAACATATTCTCCTTATTATAATGAATGATATTGATGCTTTGGATTCAAAAGAGATGCTTTTATTTCCACCATTTTTAGAATTGAAGTTCATCTTTAAATTTAGATAAACATGATTCACATATTAATCTCCTTTCTCTTCATGATTGGGAACCATAATCACATTATCCTCGTTAGGATAAATGATTTTGATGCTTTGGTTTCATAAACAAACTTGTTTTTCTATAATTTTTAGAATTAAAGTTTGACTTTCAATTGGGATAAACATGGATTCACGTAATAATCTCCTTTCTTTTCAAGATTGGGCACCATAAACACATTCCCCTCGTTAAGATAAATGAGATTGATGCTTTGGCTTTGAAGGAGAAACTTCTATTTCTACCATTTTTAGAATTGAAGTTCATCTTTCAATTAGAGTAAACGTGGATTCACATAATAATCTCCACCCTTTTCATGATTGGGTACCATAATGACATTCTCCTCTTTAGGAAAAATGATTTTGGTGCTTTGGTTTCTTAAGAAAAGCTAATTTTTCTACCATTTTTACAGTTGAGATTCATCTTTCATCTGGGATAAACATGGATTCACGTAATAATCTCCTTTCTTTTCATAATTGGGCTCCATAGTCACACTCTCCTCATTGGGATAAATGATTTTGATGCTTTGGTTTCACAAGAAAAATGTTTTTCTACCATTTTTTGAATTGAATTTCATCTTTCAAAAGGGATAAACATGGATTCACATAATAATCTCCTTTCTTTTCATGATTGGGAACTATAAACACATTCTCCTTGTTATGATAAAAGATATTGATGCTTTGGTTTCAAAAGAGAAGCTTCTATTTCCATAATTTTTAGAATTGAAATTCGTCTTTCAATTGGGGTAAACGTGGATTCACATAATAATCTCTATTCTTTTCAAGATTGCGCACCATAATCACATTCTTCTCTTTGGGATAAATGATTTGGATGCTTTGGTTTCATAAGAACTTGTTTTTCTACCATTTTTACAATTGAAGTTTGCCATTCAATTAGGATAAACATGGATTCACATAGTAATCTCCTTCCTTTTCATAATTTGGTGCCATAATCACATTCTCCTCATTGGGAAAAATAATTTTAATGCTTTGGTTTCGTAAGAAAAACTTGTTTTTCTACCATTTTTTGAATTGAAGTTTGTCTTTCAATAGGGATAAACATGGATTCTCATAACAATCTCCTTTCTTTTCATGATTGGGAACTATAAACACATTCTCCTTGTTATGATAGAAGATATTGATGCTTTGGTTTCAAAAGAGAAGCTTCTATGTCCACCATTTTTAGAATTAAAGTTCATCTTTCAATTAGGGTAAACGTGGATTCACATAATAATCTCCAATCTTTTCACGATTGGGCACCATAATCACATTCTCCTCCTTGGTGTAAATGATTTTGATGCTTTGGTTTCATAAGAAAGACTTTTTTTCTACCTTTTTTACAATTGAAGTTTCTCATTCAATTGGGATAAACATGGATTCACATATTAATCTCCTTTCCTTTCATAATTAGGCACCATAATCACATTCTCCTTATTGGGACAAATAATTTTGATGCTTTGGTTTCATAAGAAAAAATTTTTTTTCTATTATTTTTTGAATTAAAGTCTGTCTTTCGATAGGGATAAATATGGATTCACATAATAATCTACTTTCTTTTCATGATTGGAAAGTATAAATACATTCTCCTTATTATGATAAAAGATATTGATGCCTTGTTTTCGAAAGAGAAACTTCTATTTCCATCGTTTTTAGAATTAAAGTTCGACTTTCAATTGAGATAAATATAGGTTCACGTGATAATCTCTTTTCTTTTCATGAATAGGCACCATAATCACATTCTTCTCATTGGGATAAATGATTTTGATGCTTTTGTTCCATAAGAAAAACTAGTTTTTCTGCCATTTTTAGAATTCAAGTTCGCCTTTTAATTGGGATAAACATGGATTCACATAATAATTTTCTTTCTTTTCATGATTGGGAACTATAAACACATTCTCCTTATTATGATAAATGATATTGATGCTTTGGTTTCAAAAGCGAAGCTTCAATTTCCACCATTTTTAAAATTAAAGTTCGTCTTTCAATTTAGATAAACATGGATTCACATAATAATCTCCTTTCTACTTCATGACTGGGCACCATAATCACATTATCCTCGTTGGGATAAATGATTTTGATGCTTTTGTTTCATAAGAAAAACTT
>JBBYHO010540738.1:0-15075 GCA_038382025.1 Adansonia gregorii
ATATGATTTAATTTAAACTCAAAATTTAAGGAAACATATAGAAAATGTTATTGCCTTGTTGACGCAACAATGGAGATGCTAAGGAGGAATCCTGCAAAACAGCAAAAGTGAGAAAAGCTCAGAGTTTGGCTCTAAGGGAACACTCTAATGCTAAAGTTAGTAAAGATACTATGAAAGAAGAACAAAGTGAGAATGAAGGAATTCTAAGAGCTCATACCTTAAAAGTGCTGATACTACTCCTTTATATAGGCCTTGATAGGAGTTTTACCTGATTTGAAACTCTGGGCGAGCAAAGGTTGCATGACTGTCAAACTTATGGAGTCTGAAGTTATCCAACTGTCCTTCAAGACTTATTCCTTATCGAAGTTAGATTTAGTGAGGGGATATAACAATTGCCCCCCAAGGCTCTAGGTGGTTATAAAGTGACCGTTCACAAATCAAAAATATTTATTACGATCTGAAAATGAATGATGTGCAAGTGGTTAGGTCGCCACATGAATGGCAAGAAGAGAAAAGGTAGGAGTATTGTTTTTTTTTTAAATTCAAATGTCGTACCAAGCATTGAATGAGAAAAAAAAAAGAAGACATGTGGCCGTGTCTGTGAACTATATGTAACTTTTCATGAAACGGTGGGACTTTTCCTATAAATAACCCTAAAAGAAGTGATTTTTACAATAGTAAAAAAATTTAAAAAAAATCCTTCTGTGTTCTTACACCATCCCATGCCTTCGAAACCATCATTGTTTCTAGTAAAGGTCAAGTTCATATGTAACTACTTGTTCTGGTTAAGAATCTTATTCCTAATATCTTGGTAATAGTAAGATCGTAGTTTATTTTTGGGTTTGAGTTGTAAGGGTATGCGAAAAACTCAATTCTTATTGAAATCGATGTGATCAAAGGGAAATCTTAAAGTAAATAGCAAAAAAACAATAAGGAATTTATTTGTATTGGAAAACATACATATTTATGAAAGCAGCGATCATCCCTATATCATTGGTGAAGAAAGAGGAGTTCAAGGTGAGAGTCAAGGTGTCAATGAAATAGAATGGGGAAATAGAGAACAAGGGTAAGGTCCAGCTGAAAGAGGTTAAGAAGAAGGTAAGGGAGCACCGACGAGGTCAACACAGATAGACACCAGTGTGGTAGATTCATACGCAGGGGCAATCAATATGGCTACCGTCCATGATATATTAAGAGAATGCAATTTTAATTCTGGTCGATTTGAAGTGTTAAACCCATTATTTGGGTAACCCGTGATAAGGGTTGAAAGAAGCAGTGTGCCATTTTATCTACACATATTCAGAGGTGGATTCCACCTTCTCTTACAATCATTTTTCTATGAAGTGTTGAATAGGTATGGGATATGTCCAAATCAATTGAAGCCAAATGCGTAGGCGATGCTGGTAACATATTTATTTATGTGTAAAGAAAAAGGTTAGGACCCTTCAGTTAAAGTTACTAGACATTTATTTTCTTTGAAAAGACAAGATAAGTTCTGGTACTATCTATAATCAGCCACTAAGAGGATGATCACAGATATTCCATCCAACGCTCATGTGGCCAATGAACGATTCTTTTTCATACGAAAATGATCAAATAAAGATGAAGCTTCCCTTTGGAGTGGAATTCTTGTTCGCCAATGAGCAACGTGAAGGTCGATCTAAATGCAGCGAAGTAGAAACATAAAGAATTTTTTTTGGTCGCTAATTTAAATGTAGGGAATATTTTAACTACAAGAAAAATTCAATAGCACTATTTTGGAGTTAATCTTGCCAATCTACCAGAAGAAGGTGATCACCTTACCAAAAGAAGAAACAAAAAAAGCTTGATAATACAAGGTGAGGTATTGTTACTTGCTATATATGCAGAAGGCTTCTTACATTCTAACATGTTTTCTGTTTTGTAGAAGTTCAATCTTTATCTGGATCACCACAATAGGTGGCTACCATTCATGGATCACCCTAACGTAGAGCTAGTGTCACTAGATCACTCAAGGCAAAAGGAGAAAATATAAGTGGGGTGAATGCAAAGGGACAGTAAATACCAAGGAAAGATTTGGAAAAATCAACAAGGATGGCAGTTGCCTCAATTGAAAAAGGTACATGCTGGTAATATTTTTTGTAGAAAACTTCGTATTTCCTAACTTAATTCGTTACTTGCTTTTGTAGGTATGGATCTTGCTACACGTGCTGCATTAGTTGCTTGAGAAGTAAGTAGGGCAGTAGCTACCCAAGAAAAAGGAAAGGGAAGAAAAAAGTGGGAGATAATAAAGAAAAGCAATTGGCACAAAAGAGGGTGACTGGAAAAACCTATTTCTGCAAGTACGACAGAGGCTAGGCTTGTTTCGATGGACATATCTATGACTGTTGAAGTAACTACTATTATAATCAGCTAGACAGAAACTACCCTGGGTACTGAGGTATCTGTTTGCCCCTTAGGTCCACAAGTTCACCAACAAGAGGGAGCAAGTCTTCTTCAGGGGTTTTAGACTTACACTCTTAGAGGAATAACCTTAAACTAAGTGTTGATATATTGAGGAACAATGTGGCCACCTTTAGATAGGGAAATAGGGTTACTTCACCAATTGATATGAAGTATTTGGCGATGAGAAACCCAGCTATAAACTTGGAATCAACTTTAACTTGTATATTAGAGGTAAGTTTACTATTTTTATTTGACTATGATCTCTCTGTTCATATGCATTATCTAACCTCTACATGTTACAGGCTTTGCATAACTAAGTGGCAATCACCAGTCAAATGCGAGAAATCTCCACAGCACATAATAATGCTTGTAAGGAGGCAATGGTGAGTAAGGCTAGAGTAAGTGTACTTGAAGCAAAAGTAAATGAGCTAACCAAGGAAAAAGGAATAGTTGAGGACCATGCTAAAATAGCTAAAGAAATGTTAGCAAAGTTGAAAATGAAGGAGATGAGGACAAAGTTTGAATAAAAAAAACACTAAAATGGGAAAGCTCTTTAAGGACTTAGAAGAGTCTTGATAGGTTTACGTAACACGAGATTCTGAGCAAATGTTTGCCATGGCCAAGATTTTCAAACTGTAGATACGGTTTGCGGGTGCAGAAAATCACCTTCAAAGGGAGCTTTCGTCTCAAAAAGATACCCTGTTCGACCAAATGATAGCTTATGGTGGTGAGTATCGTCAAAATGCTTTGTATGGCATGCAACTTCTTCAGGGCCCATTAGATTTAAAGGATATTAAGTTTTTATAGCTTATTACCCTGCCCCCAAACTTTGATATGTTAATGCCATCACAACAGCAAGTGAAAAGAGGCATGCTGCAAATTCTACCTTTATTGCTTCTACTATGGAGGATAAAACTGAGGAATCCAGTAAAAATGCTAGCGAGCAAGGGGATCCTTCTACTTCTTGTAAGGATTTTTTTTTTTGAAATTTTTTGTAACAACAAATTGTATGTCTTTGATGTAACTGTAACTATTGTTAGCAGTAATGAAATTTGCCAAGCGATTTTTTTGAAAGAAATAAGTATTATGCTTAAATTTATATACTACTCTAATGTTTAGACCGTGTGAGGTTGATTTTTTGTAAATGATCACCCTTCGTTGAGACTGACTGTGAGAGGTCTATGGAGACCATGAAAAGTCTACAGAGACTTTGTAGAGACCATGGAAAGTCTTATAGAGATAGTAAGAGGTCTTGTGGAGATCGTGAGATGTCAATGGAGACCATGAGAGGTCAATGGAAATAATGAGTCTACAGGGATCGTGAAAAGTCCTATGGAGTAACTTTTGAACTAATAAGTAACTTCAGCAAACTATATTATGAAAAAAGTATTTATACATAGTATTTTTTTAAGGTGGACGGCATTCCATGTGTTAGGTAAATATTTTTCCATGATATCCATAGTTGGTAGGCTCCAAACCCTATTACTTTTACAATTTGATATGGTCTTTCCTAATTAGGGGATAGTTTTTTCCTTTCACCTGCAGGTTGACTCGCCTCACATTTTTTTAAGACTAGATCGCCCACCTGAAATTGTCTGTGTCTTACTCTTTTGTTGTAATACTTTGATACTTACTGTGACTTGATCGCCATGCATACAAGGACATCTTCTCTACTTTCTTCGAGTAGATCCAAATTTGCCCTAAAAGAGGATTCATTTAGTGTTGGATCTACAAAGGTCATTCAAATGCTATGAATCCTAATTTCTATTGGAATAACGGCTTCGTGACCATACACAAGGCTAAATGGTGTGGCTCCAGTTGCTTGGTATTTTGTGGTTCTTATGGCCTACAATATTTCGGGTTTTTATTTTGCCCATGCACCTTTTGCATCATCTAATTTTTTTAAGTGGCTGAAGTATGTTTTTATTCATAGCCTCCACTTGACCGTTGGATTATGCATGTGCCACCAAACTGTGTGCGTGGTTGATGTAGAATCTTATGGAAAAATCTTTTAGTTTATCAGCTGATAACTATTTTCCATTATCTGCTACAATAACGTCGGGTATGCTAAACCAACACATGACAAATTTCTAAATAAATTTTTTCGTAGTTCTGGCCATTATTGTGGCGGTAGGTTTTGCTCCAACCCATTTGGTAAAATAGTTGCATGCAATAACCAAAAAAATATGTTGTTAAGAAGCAATGGGAAATGCTCCCAAAATATCAATGCCCCATACACAAAAGGGCCAGGGGCTGAAAACTTGTTTAAGCGCTTCTGTAGGTTATCGTGAGATTTTGGCAAATCATTAGCACTTATCACATTTTCAAACTAAGTTGGTGGTGTCTTTCCTCATCGTTGGCCAAAAAATCCTTGCCTTAGGGCTTTCGATGCTAATGCTCTTTCACTCAGGTGATTTCCATAAATGCCGTCATGGATTTCTCTCAATACATAATCTACTTCACTAGGGCTAAGGCATTTGAGTAAAAGGTAAGTGAAGGATTTTTTGTACAAAATTTTGTTAATTAATACGTACCTAGATGCCCTTTTTTTGACTCATTTTTTTGTATAGTGGTGTCTGCCATGATGTTTTCTTGTAAAAAGTCTTTTATTTCTTTCATACAATTGTTCTTATCACTTGTATTAATTTTAAAGTATGTCGATCATAGGCTAGTGATCTGACAGATTCTAGGAGAATCCATCCCTTATGGCCAATTTTCATACCATTTGCCATTTTAATTATTGCATCAGCCCTACTATTCATTTTTTCAAAGGTGATGCAATCAAAAGATTCGACGAGCTTTGAAACCATGTGAAGGTATTTGGCTAAGGTCTAGTTTTTGACTTCGTATTCTCCATTAATTTGATTTGCTACTAATTGAGAGTTGATATAAACCTTCATATAGGTGGCATTTAGATTTTTAGCCAGTTTAATTCCAGGTATTAATGCTTTATATTCTGCAGCATTATTTGAGGCTACGAATTGGAAAGATAAGGCGTAGTGCCATCCATGGCCATTAGGGTTGACAAGATGTACGCTTGCTCCTGATTTTTTTCCCAGATGACCCGTTGACATAAAGCTCCCAAACACCTTCGGCAAGATATTAACTTTTTTATCTTTACCTGCCAGTGAGGGTGCTTTTTTTATGATGCTTGAAGGTTCAACAGTATGTGAAAAAGAGCATTCAGCGATGAAATATGCCAACGCCTGTGCTTTGATTATTCTTTTAGAATTGTAGGTTAATCCAAATTTACTTAATTCTATGCTCCATCAGATCATCCTTCTAGCAGAGTTGACTTTTTATAGCATATCATTTGTAGGGCAATATGTTAATACTGTGATAGGATGTGCTTGAAAGTATTACCCCAGTTTTTTGGCGGCTATGATAAATGCATAAATGAGTTTTTTAGTCTAGGTGTAATTGACTTTGCTAGCTTGGAGCACCCTACTGATGTAATAGACAGGTCATTAGATTCCTTCTTCTTTTGTTACCAAGGCAACTGCCACTGTTTCATATGACACAGCCAAGTACACGAATAAACATACACCAGTTGTAGGCTAGCTAATGATGGTAATATGCAAAGGTAGCATTTTAATTCATCAAATGCCGATTGGCATTCCTGTGTCCATTTATAGCGAGTACCTGCCTTTAGTAATTTGAAGAAAGGGAGGCATCTTTAAACTAGTTTTTGAAATAAAGCGGTTAAGCGCGACGACCCTCACTGTCAGTCTTTGTACTTTTTTCGTTGACTTAGAAGGCGTCATGTCTAATATAGCTTTTATTTTTGTTGGGTTAACCTTGATCCCCTTAGATAATACCATAAAGCCTAGAAATTTGTCTGCACTTACCCTAAATATGCATTTTGTTAGTTTAACTTCATGTTATATCTTTGTAAGACTTTGAAAGTTTCTCCCAGGTTGGCTATATGTTGTTCAATCAATGGGCTTTTTACAAGCATATCATCAACGTAAACTTCCATGGATCACCTAATCTGATTTTTAAAGATTTTATTTACCAAGTGCTAATATGTTGCTCTCGCATTTTTAAGCCTAGAGGGCATAACTTTATAGCAAAAAATACCATCTTTTGTAATTAATTATGTTTTGGCTTCATCCTGTGGATTCATTCTTATTTGGTTATATTTAGAGAATGCATCCATGAAAGAAAAAAATCGATGGCTTACTAAGGAGTCGACAAGGCAATCTATTATTGGCAAGGGAAAGCAATCTTTAGGGCACACTTTATTGAGATCGATGAAGTCGACGCACATTTTCATTTTTTTTATTTGACTTTTTAACCATTACTACATTGGCCAGCGATTCAGGGTACATCATCTCTCGTATATATCCATGATTAAAAGTTTATTTGTTACTTCTCTAATCGCTTAAAGTCGCTCATGAGCAAATTTTCTTCTTCTCTGTTTAACTGGTTCAACTTTGGGATTGACATTTAACGCATGAATGATCACCTTTGTATCAATGCTTGGCATATCTATAACTGACCAAGCAAAAATATCTACTTGGAGTCATAAAAAATTTATCAGGTTATTCATGGTTTTTGGTTTCAACAAGCTTTCGATTGTCATGAATAAATCGAGGTTTGGCAGGTATAGTGATATTGCTGATCTTCCTCTGCAGGCTCGGGTTTGGATAATGGAAGTCATCCTGAATGTCTAGACTTTTGAAGGTCAAATTGCTGAGGTAGGCTAGCATTATCGTGTTTAAGGACAATGTGTTTTTTAGCTAGAGCTTCTGTATGCTCATTAGATGTGTTTTGGATCTTTCTAGTCATCTCTATAGACATTAGGTGGTAGCGCCAGGTGATCACCTAATTAACTTTCATATATCGTACTCTTGTTAATATAGGAAACTTGACGGTGAGACAATACATAGCTGTAATTAATTTTGCTTTCTTTATGGCAGGTCGCCCAAGGATAACATTATATGTTGATGGCTAGTTAACTACCAAAGACTCAACCATTATTATGGTTATGTGTTCTCCATCGCCAAGAGTGATCGACAAAGTGATGGAGCCTTTACCGGTATGGGTTGATTGTCAAAGGCATATATCGGTAATGAGGGATGGAGGTTATTGTCTCTGTATCCCACTTTTTAAAAAGTGTCCCATTGGAGAATTTTTACTATATTACCATTGTCTACCAAGATTCGATCAACAAGGTAATTCCTTACAATGGTCGATACTATGATTGGGTTATTGCCATTATCAATAACCAACTCATCATCATCATTACTAAATGTTACCCTCTAGTTATCTTGTTTTATTTTCTTCGAGGGTGTATTTATTGCCATCAAAGACCGTAAGTGCAATTTTCTTTTGGATTTATTGCTCACCTAATTTTCGTTACTTCTGATAATTACGTTAATTGTTCCCATGATTAGGCATTTCCCTGCTGCTTTGTCCTGACACAGGTTAACCTATTGAAATGGTTCTTCGTTATCTTTCTTTACAAATTGCTTGATCTCTCTTTTTTGAATCAACACTTCAATGGCATTCTTTAAGTTGATAGATTCTTCTGTTGTGTGGCAGACATCATTATGAAATTCATAATGCTTTTTTAGGTTTCTATGGCCTTTATCTACCATTATAGGTAGAGGTGGCAATTGGGCAGGTTCAGGCAAGTTCAGGTGGGTTTGGGACGGGTAATTTCGGGTTCAAGTTTTTTTGGGTTCGGGTTGATTCGGGTTTAGGTCTATTCAAGTTTGGGTTCTTTCAAGTTTAGGCCAATTAAGGTTCGAGCTAATTCGAGTTCGGGTTTGGGTTCAGGTTGGGTTCGGGTTTGAGTATATTTTACATCAATTTTTTTAATTTTATGTTAAATGTAATCACTTTTACGTAATTTTAAATTCTATGCCTATGCACGAATTTGGCTCCATCTGGCATGAAAAAGTCTTAGCTCGTTTCTATAAGCTTATCCATGGTCCAAAAAATTTTTGAATTCTAAGATCAGGGTCGAATTTCTCTTGGCTAACCCATTTAAATGCAAATTATTTTTCATAATATTAAAAAATTATTTTTATATTAATATTTATATATTTTATAATTAAATTTAAATAAAATATATTATTTTATTAAAAAAATACTGTTTCAGGTTGAGCATACTTGAAACTTAAAATCTAAGACCTGAGCTTGATCGTGCCGAGCCTATTGTATTAGATAGGCTGTCTAGCCTATGACAGGTCATCTGGCTCATGAGCAGGTCTAGTTGCTAGTTTAACATATGATTTTTTATTTTTGATATGTTATTATCTATTATGATTTTAATATTTTTTAATTTATCTTATTACTTTGTTATATTATTATCATCCTCTAATTATTATTACTTGAAATAATAATAATAACAATAATAATAATATTCAAAGAAGCATTTAAAATTTTACTACTAACATGCATAAACTCTTAATATTTAATGAGTTTAACTAATTAAATTAAAAAACGATAAATTGATGATATACTTTATTGACAATGCTTTCAAAGTTCATGATATGATTTATTCTTTGATAAATTATTATTTTATCATCTGTAGATTTGCTTAAGGATCGAGCTATCTACTTGACCCAATTAGGCCTGGGCTTAGGTTCTCATATTTTGGTTTCAGACTAGCGTAACCCGACTCGAAACAGTTATTTTAAATTAAAATAAAATATGTTTTATTTGATTTTAATTATAAAATATATAAATATTAATAAAAAAATTTTTAATGTGATGAACAATAATTCTAGCTTGAACAGGCGAGTTTAGAAATATTAAATAAGGGCCTGCGCTTGGGATTTAAAAAAATTCAAGCCGCGGCTACCCCAACCCATAAGCAGGTTTAATCATGTATAAAATATAAATTAAATTTTTAATACTTAGTGAAATTATATATAATATATAATATATAATATTTGATTCATTTTTGATATGGTATTATCAATTATGGCTTTCATATTTTTTAATTTATCTTATTATTTGTTATATAATTATCATATTCTATTTATCATTACTTGAAGAAATAATAATAATAATAATAATAATAATAATAATAATAATAATAATATTCAAAGAAATATTTAAAATTTTATAGCTAATATACATAAACTCTCAATAGTTAATGAGTTTAACTAATTAAATTCAAAAATATGATAAATCAATAATATACTTTATCGATAATACTTTCAAAGATCATAATATGATGTATTTTTTAATAAATTATTATTTTATCATACACAAACCTGCTTAAGTGTCGGGCTACACACCTAACCCAATTGAGCTTGGGCTTTGGTTCTCATTTTGTTTTAGACTAGCTCGGCCTAGTTGCAATAGTGATTTTAAATTAAAATAATATATTTTATTTAAATTTAATTATAAAATATATAAATATTAATAAAAAAATAACTTTAATGTGATGAACAGTAATTCTGGCTTAAATAGACAGATTTGAACACATTAAATAAGAGCTTAAGCTTGCGATTTTTAAAAAATTTAGATCGCAGCTCGGCTTGATCCATGAGTAGGTTTAATCATATATAAAAAATAAATTAAATTTTTAATATTTAATTAAGTTATATATGGTATTAATATTTAATATTTAATTTATTTTTCATATAGTATTATCTAATATGACTTTCATATTTTTTAATTTATCTTCTTATTTTATTATATTATTATAAGATTCTAATTAATGTTACTTAAAATAATAATAATAATAGTAATATTCAAATAAGAATTTAAAATTTTACTACTAACATACATAAACTTACAATATTTAATGAGTTTAACTAATAAAATTAAAGAAAATGTGATAAATGCATTATATAATTTATTAACAATATGTTTCAAAGCTCATGATATGATTAACCTTTTGATAAATTAATATTTTATTATATATAGACCTATTCGAGGGTCAAGCTACCTACTTGGTCTAATTGGGTCTGGCCCAACTTCTCATATTTTTATATCAGACTAGCCTGACCTGACTCGAAATAGTGATTTTAAATCAATATATTTTATTTAAATTTAATTATAATATATATAATATTAACAAAAACTATTCTTTAATGTGATAAACAGTAATTCTGGTTTTAAATAGATAGGTCTAGGCACGTTAAATAAGGGCCTGAGCTTACGATTTTAAAAAAAATTAGATCGTGGCTCAACCCAACCCATGACTAAGTTTAATCATATTTAAAATATAAATTAAGTTTTTAATATTTAATTAAATTATTAAAAGAATATTAAAATAAAATTCATTATTAAAGTTTTTTATTTATAAAAAATTATTTAATTATAATTTTTTCATATTTATTTTTAGTATTAAATTTGGGTTCGGGTTTAAGTCGGGCTCGGGTTTGGGTTTCTTCAGGTTTGGGTCATTTCAGGTTTAGGCCATTTCGGGTTCGGGTTCTTTCGAGTTCAGGTTCTTTCGAGTTCAGGTTATTTCGGTTTGGGCCATTTGGGTTTGGGTTTTTTCAGGTTCGGGCCATTGACTTTTTGATCAAATCGGGTTCAGGCTCAAATTTTTTCGAGCGGGTTTTTAGGTTCGGGTTCATTTTGCCACCTTTAATCATAGGTAGGGGTCGTTCTACTAGGCCATTTCTCATTATGGCATCTAGTACTTGTGTCCTGTTGACATTGAAGGGTGTGTAGGATTCGTATTTGTTTTATGGCAGTGCCCAATCTCTTTTCCTGCTTGTTTGGATTTGATTTGTTGTAGAACCAAACTTACTATCTTGGCGGCTATCCAATCTACCCTTTTGAGGGAACTGCTCTCCCCTGCTCAAGTTTTGCCCAAAGCGATCACTTCGTTGATCTTGGTCGAGGCATTCAAATTTATGATTTGCAATTTTAATGTATTTTGCATTGGCATATTTTTGTGCCTTTTCATAGAGTTGATATAGTTTTACTAATCGAGCATCTATTAAAGCATACTTTAGGTGCTTATGATGGACCCTGAAGATGAAGGCTTGGATAGCCTATTCATCGTTAAGATCTTTGACCTCCAGTGTGGCTGTGTTAAAGCGCTTGACATATTCGCGGAGTATTTCATCTGGGTTTTGCTTAATAGTTCTCAAGCTAGTCATTGTTTTGATCACCGTCCGACAACTACTGAAATAAGTGAGGAATTGGCGAGCTAGCTGATCAAAGTTTGTGATGGACCCTGGTTTTAAGGAATACCATCAAGTACAGGTGGGCCTTTATATAGTCGTTGGGAATATCCTACATTGAACTGCATCAGGTATGTCCCGTAGGTTGTGGAATGCCTGAAAGTGATTCAACTAATCTATCAGGTCTACCCTACCATCATACGTATCTGACGGGAGTTTGATCTTCTTAGAAACTAGAGTTTGGTGAACAGTCAAAGATAGTTGATTATGCTCAATCTCTAACCATTCCAGCCATCCTTCCTTGGCGGCTTTAGATTTAATTTCCTAACGAATGACTACCACTTGTTCAACTAACAAGGAACCTTGTACGTGCTAATCTGTGTTTTTTTTTTTTTTGTATAGGTCATACTTAGGAGTGGAGTATGAACTCTCTTGGGTTTCCTGATACTCTTGACTTGTCTGGTGATCTCTTATGTTTAGGCTATAGTTCTTAGCATTAGATTTACCAAGTAACTGATTTTGGCAACCAGATTGTATAAGTTGATTAGTTTGCTATTGTTGCTGTTGAATGATGGTCTGTTGGGCCATTAACTCCTTTTGATATTGCTATTGAATGAAGACCTGTTGGGTCACCACCTGGCCAGCCAATACCTGAAATTGGGCAAGATAATGACTCTGCAAATTGATTTGGGATGTTGGTATTGGTAAGGACATATTTATTGTAGATAGATTTCCTAAGTCAACCGCCGGTGGGATTGTGGTAGATGTATTAGGAATGCTTGCTCCAGCAACAACAGTGCTAAGGGATAATGGGCTCCCTTGAATATAAGTGTTTGGGTCGGTTGGGGTAGTGGTGATTGGGAGGTTAAGAGATTCTGAAAGTAGTTTGGCAGTTGAGGCCAATAGTTTGGTGTGTAGGTGTTTAAAATTAGGGGAGAATATATGGAAAGTTAGGTGGGACAGGTACTGTGGTCATAATCATAGAAAGGAGCCCTTTAGTTACTATAGGTTAGGTATTACGGGATCAGGCTGAGGTTCCAAGGGCACTTGATTCGTTGTTGTCATGACTTAAGTAATGGGAGCAGAGTTAGTTGCCTGGGTAGCCATAAGTTCGTATATGGTAAAGAAGATTGACCGAAGATCAAAAGAACCAAGAACCTAACAAGACACGACTAGTTATTAGCCTAACTCTCTATACCTTCCCCAGCAGAGTCGCCAAGCTGTCGCAACATACCCTAGGGTGGACCCTCACGGATTTTATGGGTGCACATGACTTAAAATATTTTCCTGACTTGAAAATGTCTTCTTGGCTGAGACTTTTCTTTCGCAATGTGATGAGAACAAGAATGTACATATTCTCGACTTATGATATAATGAAGGGGACCATAAGACAAATCGCTCATCTTATTAGTTTCAGATGACCATCATGAAATGGCTAATATTTAGAGTTGCCACCGATCATTTTGGGCTAGGCATAACCGGATGCCTATTGAAACCTAGGTTTTGAGTTACAAAACTCAAAATATCGATCCTGTGGTCTACATAATACAAAGATTCATTGATTGGGTTCAGGAGTTGGTTACACACGATGAGGTATAAACCTCATTACGACACCTGTAATCGGTACCTTACTAGCTATGTCTATCTCAGTTTCAATTATTTCGATCTTAACTTGGCATTATTTCGATATAACCCCTTTTAATGCATGAATCTTGCTAAAATAATCTAGGTTTTGATGAAAAAGATTTAATCTCATGTATGCCCCAAAGAGATGGGAAATATAGAGATTTTCGATAAAAATAACCTATGGATTTTACTTTGAAAATAAAATGTTCCACTTTAGTCACTGGAGAAATACCCGCACAGAACATTACCTTTAATTTTATCTGGAGACATTTTGAAAATAGGAATGCACATAATCATCACAAAAAAATCGTGTTAGTAAGACAATAAATGAAGTAACCTAACATGGATCATTCAATGCAATGATAAAGAAAATAGGTGGACTATTGGAATTTATCTTGCTATTAGCATTGATTATCTAGGAATAACCGAATTGACAACTTTCGAGATGCATCTGGGTTACTTGATTAAACAAGGTTTGTTCGACATATTCATAGAAGTTGAAGAAAGAGAAAAAATTAATTATAGTTGAGGGATAAGGTTGGAGTATCCCTTTTGAAATATGGGGTTAGAGTACCCCCATCCCTGTGGATAACAGATAATTTTGACAAAGGAGGTTTCTTTTAATCTTGACAATTTTAAAAAGCAGGATTGAAGTATCCCCTCGAAAAATTGAGGTTGGAGTATTCCCATAGATGATAAATTATTTTGACAACAGAAGGTTTTTTTTAATCTCAATAATTTTGAAAAATAGGATTGGAGTACCCCCTCAGAAAGGCGGGATTGCAGTATCCCCAAAAGTGATACGTTTGACACTCTTTGGAGAAGTCGAATTGGAAAACTTAAGTTACAAAACCTTATGATTTAGGGAATGTATGAGCCTTCCAACAACTTTTGGCAAAAGAAATTATTGTGAATGAGGATGGTAAAGATGTAAAATGTGTTTCTGCCTTGGTATGAGCCTATGGGAGGTTGAAGCATGTTCTCGAGTCTAACCGGGTTGACATAGAGGCATTCGAATGTCTCGAGATGAAATTTGGGAAAACAACTCGATTTTGACCAAAATCGAAAACAGGAGATAACATCGCACTATCTTACTTCCCGAATTTATTCTAAATTGAGTTGAAGGATTTGGAAGGTGGACAAGACATCGTTAGAAAGGTGACTCGATGAAGGTCATCCTAAAAATATTCTTACTATCCCAAAAGGTCACTTTCTAAGAGAATAAATTTTTAAATTTGGATCAATTTTGCTACGGGCAGAGCATACAATGAACAAGGTGTGTTAAACTTTGAAAAACTATTCTGGACTTACTTTGTCTCAGAAAATTACAAATAATACCTTTCTAGAAAAGGAATTTCATGAAATTTTTGGGAAAAATGTTTGAAAATTTTGAAAAATCATTTAGTGAGCCTGAATGGCCTAACCAGAATACATGTTCAGATTCTAGAGGTTCTAGATAGTTTACATTTGAAAAATCATAACTTTCTCATTCGAACTAATTCAGGGGTGAATAAGACACCCTTTTAAAGATAATTTGACATGCTTTGATAAACAAATATTAGAAAATTCATGAAAAATTGTTTAGGATTTTAAAGTGATTTTTCAATTTGCAACAGTTGTGCTACCAGCAAGGGATAAAGCAAAGTAGGGGATATCTCTTATTTTTTTATGTCTACTGGCCCAAACTTAAGTCATTGACATTGGAACGTCTATGACTGAAGGGAATGAGTAGCATGAGCATCACAAGCTCATTTACACAGCCATGGAGTAGTTTTGGATGATGAAACAGCTCGTTGATCGCACCACTCAAGGTTTTGACTCAAAAAATAGGCACAAACATTTAAGGAATAATTGTAAGACCATTTTCATTTCAAAATCAGAAGATTTGAGCTTATTTAACCAATATTCCAGATCTGAAAAA
>JBBYHO010540759.1:0-15070 GCA_038382025.1 Adansonia gregorii
TAAATTAACATATTTTATTTAAATTTAATTATAATATATATAATATTAATAAAAATTATTCTTTAATGTGATAAACAGTTATTCTGGCTTAAATAGACAGGTCTGGGCACGTTAAATAAGGGCATGGAATTGAGATTTTAAAAAAATTTGAACCACGGCCCAACTCAACCCATGAGCAAGTTTAATCATATTTAAAATATAAATGATATTATTAATATTCAATTCAATTATTAAAAGAATATTAAAATAAAATTCATTATTAAAGTTTTTAATTTATAAAAAATTATTTAATTATAATTTTTTCATATTTATTTTTAGTATTAAATTCAGGTTCGGTTTCAGGTCGAGCTCGAGTTCGAGTCATTTCGGGTTCTAGTTCTTTTAGGTTTGGGTTATTTCGGGTTCGGGCTATTTCAGGTTTGAGCCATTCGGATTTGCATTTTTTTGGGTTCAGGCCATTGACTTTTTGGTCAATTCGGGTTTGGTTTTGGCTCGGGCTTGGGTTTTTTGGAAAGATTTTTGAGTTCGAATTTATTTTACCACCTCTATGATATATTATAAGATTATGATTATATTTTATAAAACTTTTGTCCAAATATTTGATCAAAATAAGATAAAAATAATTTTATTTATTTAAATTTAATCATCAATTAATTTATTAATTTATATATATATCATTATTACTTAATTAGTAATATAGTTAAATGCTAATTAAAACTACTACTTTTCGCTATAAAATAGATGTTTTAAACTGTTACTTTTATAAAACATCAAAATTGAGCAATACATTGTCAACTTTTTTTTTTTTTCATGTGTTCAAACGCAATTGCTTACTTCTTATTTTATAAATAAGATTATATGCAATAGGATTATCTCTTTAAAATCGAAGATGATTTAATCAGAATAATTAGATCAGCATGTTTAATAGTAACTTCGAAATCATTTGCGACATTGATTTTATGGCCAAGAGTGATTAGATCACTATATTATGGAGTGATGTAAATCCTATCTAAAAGAGTCGAGAAGTTTTATAATCAAGAGAAAGTAGTAAAATTATTTTAAGATAAATTTATCTTTGAAGTGACATTTACCAAAATATGTTTTTTATAAATTTTTAATTTTTATAAACAAATCTTTACTTTTTTATCTATTCATATGATCATCATTAGATATAAATATGTTAACAACTTTAAATTAGATTCATCAATATTAATTCATACCTTATATTTTGTATTAAAAATTAACTAATACACCTAATCTATTTGCTGTGGTAGAAAAATCCTAAATACGTAATGTTTCCTTCTTTTTTATATTCTTTTTAATTCGTTGGTTAAGCTGTACAACGAGAAACAAACTTTCTGAATTTTTTAGAGCAGAACTTTAAATTTTCCACAATAAATCCTAATCCCCTATTTTTTTTTTTTCGGGTTTTCAGGCTGCGACAACTTGATAGTTGATAGAACGTAATTTCCTTTTCTACCCTGGGACATTGAATGAGTTCAGTTCAAATTTTTTTGAGTTTAAGTTTATTTTAGTTCAAATTTTTTTGGGTTCAGACTCATTGAAGTTTAAATTTTTATGGTTCAGGTTTAAGTATATTTTACATTATTTTTTTATTTTACGTTAGATGTAATCATTTTTACATAATATAATACTTTAAAAATAAATGATTAAATTCTTATTTTTAAATAATTTATTGTTATAATATGATATTTTTAATATATTTATGTATAATTAATTTGTTATATAAAAATTAATTTTTATATTCTACATTTCAAATTATTCATATTGATGTTTAAAATAATTGACACGTTACGTTTATTCATATCATGTTTTAATTAATTTTTAATTGTGCTTGCATTATATAATTATTTTGTATTTAAAACTGTCGATTTTGTGTCTTATGTCATCACTCGTAGTGTTCGTATTTGTATGACTTTTTATTTCACAATTGTATTAAATGTATTATATATTTATATAAATTTTGACATGTTAATAATCCATTTTATGTAAATTTTGACATGTTTATATATTTGAATAATGTTATATGATTATATTTATATTATAATATATTCAGATATAGAAAGCTAAAATTTTTAAAAGAATTATGTACAAATTATTTCTCTACAACAAAATACAAATAAAATAGTATATAATAAATAACTAATTGTGCTATTATACTCTTTATAATATTTTTTTAAAAGTATTAAAAAAAATCCTATGTATAAATTTATTTTTGTGTCTATGTTATTTAGTAATATATTTTATTTTTTACAATATATTTTTAATATTAGTTTTGCAATCATAAAGAGTTAATAAAAGTTTCATCTATTATTATATTTATTTTGATATTAATTTGTAGGTTTGATTTTTTCAACATTAGGGTGATACTTATAAGTGACAAATGAATTAAATTTTTTATGAATTAATTAAAATTCATAATTTTCTTTGGTCATTTATTATTATTATATTGTATTTATTTTATTACCATTAAAATACTATTGAATATAGTTTCTAAAAGTGCTTTTTGCACTTACTTTAACCTTTTATACTTATGGTTGGGTACAAATTAGGCCTACTTAAAAGTCGAGTACCCACCCAAACCTGAAAGTCCCTAATATTTAGGAGAGCTTGGATAAAAATATTATGTATAAAAAATGAGTTTGGGTAGAAAAATTAGGCTCGATTTAAAAAATAGGTCAAGCATAGCTTTAACTTTCAAGGTCAAGCCTAACCTATTTTGTTATTCTATAATATATATTATCATATAAAAATACATATATAATATTATAGTGTAAATATTTAAAAAATTATTTATATTTTTAAACTTAGAAAAAAATATTAAATTAATAAAGATTAAATTTCAAAATAAAATATATTTTTTAAAAAATAATATGGATGAGCCTAAATGAACCGGGACTATCCATTTACAAATATGTGCAAGTTTGGGCAAAATTAGAGGCTAATATTGGCAAGGCTTAGGTAAATATATTTGATATTAATATCATGCTTCTTGACTCATAAGCACCTTTAGGTACATATGTTGCTTTATAACATATACTAATTTTCGAGTTCTTTGTTTTTATTATATTATATTTATATTCTCTTTTACTATATTGCTAGTTTAAGTCTAACACATATTTTTTTTAATTTTTAATATGGTAGTACCTATTATAGTTTTCATATTTTTTAATATATCTTATTACCTTATTATATTATTATGAGACTCTAATTATTATTATTATTTGAAATAACAATAATACAATAAGAATAATATTCAAAAAAGTACTTAAAATTTCACTAATAAAATATATAAACTCTTAATGTTCAATGGGTTCAACAAATAAAGTTAAAGAAAATGTGGCAAATTAATAAAATATTCTATTGATAATATTTTCAAAGCTCATGATATGATTTATTTTTTGATAAGTTATTATTTTATCATATATAAAATATAAATTACATTTTTAATATTTAGTTAAATGATTAAAATAATCTTAAAGTAAAAGTGGTAATTAAAATTTTTGTTTTTTTTTAAATTATATAATTACAATTTCATCATTTTTTATTTTTAGTATTAACTTCGGTTTAGGTTCGAGTCAGTATTGGATTTTGATTCTTTCGTATTTGAGTTTTTTTAGATTCAAATATTTAGGTTCAGGTCATTTCAGGTTCTGATTATTTTAAGTTCAAGTTTATGTTTTTTAGGGTGAGTTTTTCACTTTTTTATCAAATGATATTCAAATTTTTTTACACGAATTTTTAAATTTAGGTTCATTGTCACTTCAAACAATATTTCCCTTCAAATGTAACTTTAAATAAATCAAGTTTATTATTCAAATTTGATTCCTTTATTTATATTTCAACACATAATTAATCATGATTTACAAGTATCATTTTCAGGATTAAGAAGTAAATCATATTTATTTAAAGATAATAAATATTAAAACTAAAAAAAAATTAAGAAAAGTAATAAACCGCATAATCCCTTGGCCGGCCAATAATAAGGCAATTGACGTCTACAGTGAGTACAATTATTGTTGTAGGCCAATGTACTGAATTTTTCTACGCCAGATGTGCGCTGATATTTGAGAGTTTTTTATTAAAATAATATAATTTTTTTATTTATCGAAATAAATTAATTTTAAATTATTTATTCAAATAGATTATGAGAAATTATTATTTAAAATATCAATTTCTTAACATTATAAAATTTAATTTAAAAATCGTCTTGATTAGGCGATTTCTTAATTTCTTATAAGAAATTGATATTTTATTTGTCAATTTGTTATAAGAAATTGAGAAATCGTCTAATTAAATCGTTATATGATTGGATAATTTTTTAACTAAATTTTACAATATTAAAAAATCGGCATCTGAAATGATAATTTCTCAATAGCTTTTCAAAATTAGCTTATTTCGATAAATAACCTGTAAAACGACCTATTTCGATAAATAAAAAATTTTTATATTATTTTAATAAAAAAACCGATATTTGATGCAAAGTAAATTTTAATTTAAGAATAAAAATTAATTATAAATATTAAAATATTAAAATTATTTATTTATTTATTCAATATTATATTTTAAAGTGTAATAAAATTAATTTTATAAATGAATTAAATTGAATTTTAAATTTGTACATTAAATATTGAGATGTTCATCCTTTTTAGTTGTAGCAATTTGTTGTCAGTCTATAACCAAAAATTCAGAACTCATTGTGGATTACAAAAATAGAAAGTTTTTTCCCCTTAAGATGGGGTAGTTTAAAATCTTTATTTTTGAGTAAAATTTATCACATTCATTTTGCAAATGAAATAATGTATTTTTTAAATTATAATATTTTAAAAGAAAAACTTAGTTAAAATTAAATAAAAATAAAAAGTTATTTTTAATTTGTAGTTATTTCTTAAAAATAAAAAAATTTAAATACTTTTAATTTGTTTTATTATCATGATTTGAATTTGATTTTTATATAATTTTTTTGATTAAATTGATGTAATTTGACTCATTATATCAAATTCCATAAAGATTTAAATACATTAGAATATTCACACCCATGTAAGTGGGTGGAAGAAAAAATTGATTTAGAAGAAAAATAAATTACATGTTATTATTTTTTAAAAATAAGTGGTTAGATTTTAGGAATAAATGAGAAGTTTTTTTTTTTTTTTAAAGTAAGTGAGTAGCTTTTTAAGAATATTTTAAAAAATAAAAATTTAAAAGATAATTATACTTTTTTTATTTGATCTCATAAATTTTATATCTTTTTATAAACTCACTAACTAAGTCGGTTTTATTTGATTCCTAATACTAAACTTAATCAGTGTTTTTATAATTAATATAGATAAAATTAGAATATATCACACCCATAAAAGTAGATGAAGTATTTTTTTTAAAAAAATATTATTTTAAAATATCAAATTAAAAATAAGTTAACTTTTTTATGAGTAGATTTAAAAAAATTAAAAGATAAGCACAAATTAAAAAGTAATAAGTAATTTTTTAGTAGATAATTAATTTTTTAATAGATAATTTTTTTGTTTAAATTAAAAGACTTACGTATTCTTAAATTTATTTTAGTAATATAATTTTATTTTTTAACTTTTATTTAAATTTTTTAATTGAATTGATATTAATTAACTTGTGACATCATTAATAGCTTCCTTTTTAATTAGTATAAATAAGAGTACTTTAATCTTTTTTCTTAAAAGGGATATTTTAAGCCATGTAATTATCTATTTGGAAAATATTTGCCACATTTGCATTGGAGTTTTTTTTTGTTTTTTTTTTTTCGCTTGATAGCAATTCATGGAGTTATTGAAGAAGACTGCGGAGGATTTACGGGTCAAAATTTGCCAAATTGTGCTTAGGATTATATAGATAATGCCAAGACTTGAAATACCCATCTATAATTCATCTTTAAATTTTGATTAAACTTGGTGGATTCATGAAGAGAATTAATCTTTCTCTGGATCCTAATATTATTGTTTTTTAATTTTCTATTGTTACCATTAAATATATATATATATATAGATATATATTTGTTTAGGGAATAGTATTGATTGACAACAAAAATCAATGTCATTATCTCTTTCAAAAATTATCTCTTCTTATAAACTTAAGATATTATCAAATTTTAAAAGCAAATTACATTGAGTAAGAGATTGGATTACAAGGAATATAAAAATTAAATTATTTAATACATAATTATTTTCTTAAAGAGGAATTGTAATCCCATTTCATTAAGAAAAAAATGTTAATAAATTCCAGTATCTTTAGCTTCGAGGAAAGTTTTCTTCTCACTATAATGTTTTATATCTAATATCAGTTGGGTTGTTTACGAGATTGATTTAGCTTTTGATTTGATTGTACCCATTAAAGAAAGATATGGATGATTTTTCTTCTTAATTCATTTTTTTTCTGAATGGGATAAGCTTTTGTTGAAATTTTCTATCCAAAAGGAGAAAGGAAACGAATATTTTATTTTGAAAATAAAAATTTATAAGTATCTTGATTTGGGAAAAAACTTCAAAAATAGAAGGGTAGGCAAAGCTAGCACATGCCCCAGAACCATCTTTGGGTCATTATACGTGAAGCAGCAAGTTGGGGGGACCAAAAATACGTACATTTGTCAAAAATTTCTAGTTCAATAGGGGGACATGATTTGCCGCCTCTCCGAATGTTTTCTGAGCCCTAGTAAAGCACGGCTCTTTAGTTTAAAAGACATCTACCCCCCCCCCCCTTTCCTTTTCTCAACTTCTTTTGCTGTTTTTGTCTGCCTTAGCCATGTCTTCTTCTTCTTCATCTTCTTCACAAACTCTAAAAGTAGGCATCTTCGGTTTTGGCACGTTTGGGCAGTTCCTGGCTAAGACAATGATCAAACAAGGCCACACTATAAGGGCAACTTCTCGGACAGATTATTCCAAGGTGTGTCATCAAATGGGTATTTCGTTCTTCAGGTAGATTGCTAACATGAATATGTATATATAAACATATATTAAATGCGAAGCCAACACTTTCATTATTGTAAAAATCCTTGTTTCTGCATTTTTAGGGACATACTTGCATTTGTTGAAGCAGAAAATGATGTGATATTGATATGCACATCAATATTATCTCTATCAAAGGTGCTCAAGTCAATGCCATTACACTGCCTTAAACGCCGGACGCTCTTCGTCGACGTCCTTTCTGTCAAAGAACACCCAAGAAACGTTCTTTTGCAAGTATGATTTCGTGCTTTTTCTTACTTTTGATCGGATTTCTTTTATCCAGTTTGAAAATTAAGGGTTTTTTCTTTTCCCTTTTTTTTGGGTCAGGTTTTGCCGGAGGATATGGACGTGCTCTGCACTCATCCTATGTTTGGACCTGAAAGTGGCAAAAATGGATGGAAAGATCTTGCTTTCGTGTACGACAAAGTTCGAGTGAGGGATGAAGCTACGTGCTCCAGTTTCCTACGCATCTTTGAATGTGAGGTAATAAAAAATTCAAATTCTCCGAATTAATGTTTACACTGAGTCAAAGTTACACACCAATTATTTTATGTTCGAACAGGGTTGCAGAATGATTGAAATGTCTTGCGAAGAACATGACAGAGTGGCTGCCAGGAGTCAATTTATTTCCCATGCTATTGGCTGGTATGCTCAAATGAACCTTATTTTATTTCAAAGCTTTAACCTAATTGATTCATCTAACTGATAATATTTAGTAAATTACATTCGAATCGTAACATCTATAGTTTTTACTGTGACCTTTCTATGGAAATAAAAGAAAACCTTATTTCCTTTCTAACAAGAATAAGGAGACTGCTTGTAATAAAATTCTATGTTTCTTACTTTGATAGGATTTTGTCGGAAATGGGAATTGAATCCACATCAATCAACACCAAAAGCTTCGAAACACTAGTTAAATTGGTAAGTTCAATCAGTTGTCTTTTAAGTAATGCAATTTTCCCTTTTCCCATTTTGCTCCAACTTATCGGAAAGAGGATCATTGGGAGAGAACATAAATAATTAAACAGATGCAACAATATGATATTTAATTGCAGAAAGAAAGCACCACGAATGATGGTTTCGATCTGTTCAGTGGATTATTCATTCATAACAGATTTGCTCAAGAAGAGGTATGTAGCTATCCATGTAACCAAAACCAAACATCCACTATTTTCTACTAACAAATTTACAACATAGAAAACACTAATGTTTTCTCCAAAGATGCAGCTTATGAACCTAGAGCATTCTTTGGAAATGGTCAAGCAGAGGCTTCTCAAGACGAAAGAAGAACAAAGTCTCAGCTGAGTCTAACCCTGGCATGGGTATCACGATCCAAGACATAGTTCAAGTGCCATATTGACTTAGAACTTGAGTCTCAGCCTGTGACAATGGGCTCTTGCCAACAAAAGTGTTCTAGTAATTTTCGACTCGTAGATATCTTTTTCACCTTAACTAAATCTTTAAATACATTCCTAGACTGTCACAATAGGCCAAGGGCCGCATGCTAACTTACTGTTTTGCAGAGTATAATCAGCGTATCATGTTAAAGGTTCTTCAACCATTCATGGCAATAATACGTAACACAACTGGGAAAATAAATAAAAACAACAAACGGTGGACTGTGGAGGGATGCATCCCTCATCCCAAATACTATCCAATATCGACTCCAAATTCTACATTTTCCAGATCCTTGGTATTGCATGTAATTTTGTAGTATTTAATGGGAAAATGATAAATATACAGTTAAAAGAAATGTTCCAAGTTTACCTGCTTCGCTAGCAACAGAAACTCCACTGTGGACACATAATATGGTGAAAAATTCGTAAATGCAAGATAGAAGTGGCTTCCCGAGGCAAGGCAATATACTTGATGCCAAAATCTACATAAACCAAATTGACATACAGAAGGGTTCTTAAGACAATCATGTCTTGTTTCGGAGAAAAGGTCTCAAAATCCGGGATGTGGCTGTTCGTTCTCCAATTAGATAATTTCAAGTTGTCAACGTACCTTGCAACGCATTAGTGGCTACTACTCAAATGCCATCTTTTCTCTCTCCGGAATTCATAAGAATGTGTTTGAATTGTATTGTGGTACCATGGTTGAAAGTGGCATAAACGCAAAAATCAGTTAAAAATTGAAATGACATGAAACACACAATAGTCACCTCACTGATTCTTGAATTCATCAATATTGGCCTCTTCTGCAGCATTGCATTCTAATGCCGCAGGATTAGGAGAAACTGGAGTCAGGAAAGAAGGTTCGTTACTCTTTCGAGTTTGCATTCCAAAGAAGCATCAACCCGTTTCTGTTGCATTCATGTAAGCCAAAAAAATTCATTAATGTTCTAGACCTTATGACTGTTCGTATAGGACAAGAATGCTATTACTGGTTGTGGTGGTGAGATGGATCCAGACTAAATCGTGTATCTCAATGTGCGTTTATCAACTTTAGCAACCAACAGTGCATGTGGAAACAAACCAAAATGAAATTCTTCTAAAAGGTAAGCCATGCAGCTTCGAATTAAATAACATAATTTCACTCAGGCCACATGATAATATGTGATCACATAGTGGATAAAAGGTTCACAGAATTATGATGATATTGCTATAACATGACACGATCTAAAGGATCTAAACATAATATCAGACATCGAGATTAATAATCCCAAGGAGATGAAAGTACCAAATGAAGAAAATTCTAAACTGAGTTGACGGTTCGAACAAAAAGGGAAAGCATATTGACAAGAAACGTTTGAGAAGAAAATTCATCAGAAATTCAATGCTTCACAATCGAGCAATAATCTGCATTTGACAAGAAAATTCATCAGAAATTCGATGCTCCACAATCCCAGCAATAATCTGCATTTGACAAGAAAATTCCATCAGAAATTCGATGCTCCACAATCCCAGCAATAATCTGCATTTTAAAATTTATTTTAATTTTATATCAAGGATATACTAGGCAAAACTAAAAGTACAAATATGCATCATTCCAAATAAGAGAGGTCAGTGCGAGTCTAGGTCTAAACCGGGGGGAGGGGGGGAGATTTGACCAACAGAACATGCAATACAGATTCTCTTGATCGTTTCATTAGATAAATCCTCTCAGTTGTTCCCAACAGACAGAAAAGCAAATATTTTTTTGCATTAAATACAGATATTGTTCTCATACCTTACATAATCATAAGATGAAGTATCATTAAATTATCATTAACATATGCCAAAATCTATGTTGCTCAGATTCAGGTGTGAATGTTGGGCTAGGACATGTTTCTGACACAAGTAAATTAACATTTCCTAAGAGTTTCCTCATATTTGGAGAGCTATGCTCCTGTTTCAATAGCTGCGTTAATGTGTTAGATGTGTGTCTGAAAAGATAGATGCAATATATGAAAATGAAAAATCTAAGCAACAGACCCCCAAAAGTTTTTTGTCATAAACCTAAGTATGTTCCTGGCATGGCCAGACATATGTGGCAAGAATTCTTCTTACCTGATAGCGAAGATTTACAGATGTCCTTAGAATGCCTCCGTAAACAACAGCTGTTTTGAGTATTGGTGATCTTTTAATTTGTTGGCTAGAAACCAATTTTGGATTAAGGATTTTGCGAATCATGTACAAAATATTTGAGGCAGCCACTGTTCCAATGCTCAAAATAAATCCAACACTAGCCAGTTTCAGACCACCGACAAGCATAGATGCAAATCTGTGAATGAGATTCCAGTCCTTCCCAGCAAGATTCTTCTGAAATGCATTATCAGGTACTGAACCAATGCATCCATGTTTTCAGCTCCATCAGCATGTGAGAGGAATGAGACAGATGGGGCAGGAAGCCATACAGTAAAAAAATCAACAACTGTTCCCTGGACAGTGTCTGTAATAGCATAGTCAAGCTCTTCAAAGAAATTTTCCCTACATCTCATACTGTGACAAGAGAGTAGTTGTTGTTGATATAGCTTCTTCTATAGATAATCTTTGCAAGAACTTGGGATCTGCTAACAATCTTACCCTGAATCACTGTAGCAAAATGATCTAAGGTCAAGCACTTTTTGGGTACAATAATCTTATAAGTGATTTGTTTACTCTTTACAGTTAACACAATTAGTATTGTGCAATTTATCATAAAATTGCACATATGCAGTTTTCGAATTGGAGAATGAACAATTTTATCAAAGAATTATTTGCAAATTACACATGGTTCATCATCCTCATAAGACATGTTCAATTTTATGATTAACCATGATAGATGCTAGTCTACAATAATAAAAAACATAATTACAATAAATTTCATCTCTAGAAAGTGAATATACCTAGAAGTTATGAGTGAGCTCTGAAATAAGAGGATATAGCTCCGGATCAAAAAAGTTCTGCAGTACCTCTGGAGATACTACGCCAAGGTCAATTCCTTTTGGAAGGTCCTATTACACATTTTTCACAAATAATCATCTTGAGAAGAGGAGATTTATGTCCTTAGGGATTAGATAACTGAGAATTTTATAATAATTAAAATAATATGGGGAGAAAAGAAGGAACGGAAGAGAAATAGCTTTCAACCTACAAAGATCTCACGTCGAACAAATTCATGCAAATCAAAACCATAATAAAATGTCAAGGAATTTTCAGTTCAAAATTTACATCAAAGAACTTATTGTGGTTCATCCTGAAAATAAAATATTTCATGGAAATATTCTAGCATCAGCCAGAAATAATAAAATTGCTTGGGGAATCATGGTTCTTAGATTGTAATATGTCATACCACATCAGATATTGCAGGAGCTGTAGTTAAATGTAAAAACATCCAGGGAACTAACTATTATAGGAAAAAATTGCTTTTACTTGTTAGCTGTGTCACTTTTAGACTTATAATCAAACAAAACCCATTACGTACTTTTGAAACACATAATAAAATAAGTAAATTTTCAGCGAACTCAATTTATGGCTGACTCATTCATATCTTTGCAGTTACCATTACTTCTCTTTTCAGTTATATAAGCAAATTAGTCAAATTATCCTTTTCTTTTTACCATTCTTTGGATCTTTTACTGTTAGCCGCATTAAATTTTGCAAAAATGGCTTTCCAAACATTTTTCAAGAAACTTGTAGAAAATACATGGGAAAGTTAGTCATTTCAAACGCTCTTACTTCTGATATTTTTCAACAGTGTAGAAGGAACAGGAACCATGCTGATTTTGGACCTAAAAAATAGGACAAGCACATTCCTTTTCCTTAAACATATATCCAAAAACTTATCATCCAAATTCCGTGCTCATTTAAATAATCACATATTGATTCATGAAGTCAATTCTTTGTCTCTCTCGGTGCATGTGCTTCTATGTGTGTCTTCAGTATAAAAGCTCAAAAACATCAAGATTTGTTTGTGCACAAATTTTAAAACAATTTGAGTTTAAAGTATAGTCCAGAAATCGTATCCAATGCTTGACATTGATGAAGCTTAGCAAAACGCAATTCCTAAAATTTACGGGAAAAAAAAGGGAACAACTTTAAATCAATCCAATAATGCATCCAAACAGAGCTTAAACACGAATCAAGTCAAGGAGATAAAATATGCACTTCCATGAAGAATGGAGCACAGCTAACCTGGGGTAGGACATCTCGCTGCCTGCCAGCTGCATTCATAACTCAAGCAATTTCAGCACAATCAAAACAATTTATACTGCATGGTCTGGCTGCAGAATACCACAAGAAATCAGTGACAGCGACGTCTCCCACTCTTCTTATGTACTGCCTTTCTGGATTAAGGAGTATGACCACTTGGTTCTTCTTCTGAATCTTCTTAGAAATTATGGCAGACACCCCTGTCCCTCTAGAACCAAATTGGACATGGTTTGCACCTATCACAACTAATAACAAGCCAGAACCTCCTCCATCTGCAACTTCTTTTAGAATAATTTGGGACATGTTATATTCCTCAACTCCCACTCTTACTTGGGCAGATAAATATGAACTTGGACCAAATGGAATAGATTGAGTCGGGAAATGATTATCCATTGATTATCTATGTGAAATAGAACTAAAGTCTGAGATGAAACCTGAACCAGCCGGAGGAGCATATACTTTACGCTAAGCCTTAGAGAGGCCACGAATAACTTCAGCTTGCACAGGCCTTAGGATCTATATTAAAATAATTAGAACACTCCATATTGACTATATGGCCCCGTGCACAAACTAAAATGATAAGAATGATATCATAATATGAAACCAAGACAGAAAAATAAATTTTGTTTTATTTGTTTCTTTTTATGTATGAAACCACACATATCCTGGATTACACTATTTGAGACCGTAGATAACCATCGCCATCCCCAAAATTCAAACTTAAAAGCTACAAGTAGCATATGCAAGTTCGAAAATTGAGTCTTTCGAACATGATAGCAACTAAGTTCTATTACAAGAAACTGATAAGATTTTCTAGCCGTTTAGACCCCAAAAAGTTGAAATTATAGTAATCAGCATTTTTCAACAACTCAATTGGGTGATGTAGCAACAAGTTAACATAGAAAGGATGATGGCATAGTTAATGGAAAGAGGATGAGCAGTAAAACATTCCTAGTGATAGGTGACAACTAACTGCCAACGTAAGAGTACCTTTAATGGAGTTCCACAAGCAACAAGGCGAACTTCATTACCGCGACAATAATGTAAAATGGGCTTATAGTCCTGCCACCTTCGTGCTGGCCAATGTGAAACATAAGATTTCAAACCTGCTCCATCTATCCTGCAAACAACATATTCTAAGAATTATAACCATTTTTAATACTTACACATGTATTTCAATCTCTCCATTAAAACACATTGTCTCTGTTTCAAACAATATTATTACCTCAATGTTCAACAACTTAAATAGGATGAAACATTTCCAAATGACAAATTATATAATTAGAAACAAACATTATTGCCAAAAAAAAAAAAACCTTTTATGCATGAACTGATTGAGTTAGTTTTGTAAATCGGAAGGAAAGGCTTCCATAGCCAATGCCAAAGGCCTCTGGCTTCCAGCACAGCGTTTTTTCAAATTCTTAGCAATCTCGAGCTCAACTTCTTTATCGTCTCTAACTGGAACTTGCTCAGCTTCACCTAAATAAAGAATCCTCGCATTCGTCAACTTCTCCCACACTTTCCTCTTATCTTTCCCCATCGCCAACGGCTCCCCTATCGCCGTCCTGTCGTATATCCTCGACGGCACCACAACCTCCTCTTCCATGACCTTAGGCGGAGGAAAAGTCAACGACGGCGAAGTCAACGTCGGGGAAGGTGACGTTATCTCCTCGGCGATTGACAGCAAATACGGCGAGATGAAGGAGCAGGCAAGAGCCGGCAGCGGCAAGGAAGGGAGTGAGTAAAACAGCGCGTCGAGCAACGGAGTATTAGACGGAGCGGCGGAGCTCATCCTGGCGGTTGTTAAGAGCGTGGAGAAATATGGCGACGTGGCGGTTAAAGGAAGGAGACGGCGTCGTAAGTGAAGGTGAGATGGACCTACAGGGATAAAATTAGAGGAGATGATGTGAATGTGGGGCTCCATTTTTCCCTTTTGGAGAAGAAGACTACAACTACTAGATGGCTGGAGAGGAGAGGATAGGAGAGGGAGAGAATTAGGTATCTGGCTGTCTGGCTTATTGCTCCGTGCTTTTCTTTTTTATATTTTTGGTTTGTATTAGAGGAGGCAATTCGGCGAGTTCGGGCGGATCCAGAACGGATCATTTCAGGTTTAGATTTTTTTGAGTTCGGGCTGATTCGGATTCGGGTCCATCCGAATTCGGGTTCTTCCGGGTTTAGGTCTATTCGAATTCAGGCTCATTCGAGTTCAGACCAATTCGAGTTCGGGTCAATCCGGGTTCGGATCAATTCGGGTTCGGGTTCAGGTCGAGTTCAGGTTTGAGTATAGTTTATATTATTTGTTTATTTTATGTTAAATGTAATCACTTTTACGTAATTTTAAATTCTAAGCTAGGCACGAATTTAGCCTCGTCTAGCCTGAAAAAAAATCTTAGTTCGGTTCTATGGGTCTATCCATAGCCCGAAAAATTTTTTAATTCTAACCTCAAGGCCGAATTTGTCTTG
>JBBYHO010540790.1:7507-21818 GCA_038382025.1 Adansonia gregorii
GGCCATTTAGTCATGACTAAAGAGGTTTTGAAAATGCCCATTTTGCCTTAAGGAGGATGACTTCTACCACGGTGGTCAGTTGACTCTCAATCTCGAATATTTTAAGACAATGAAAAAAGGACTTTAGATGAGATTTGGTGTCTACACTTGTTAAAAAATTGTTCTATAATAATAAAATAATAATAATAATAATAAGGAATTTTCCTAAGCAAGATGTCAAAATGTTGCTTAATCAAGCCTTATATGATAAGATGTATTTCAAGGCTTAAGCACTTTAGATGAATTATGATTCATGCATTGTCCATACATTTGTTTTTGAAGAAAGACAAAGGAAATGATAAGAGAATATGCCAACGTTGTGGATGACCAGATAAATAGAGTAAAGATTGCATAAAATACTTTGATATGTTCAAAAGCAAGGAAGTTACATAAGTTTTGATATAAGATAAATACTAAGATTAATTCACTTCTCTTAGCATATGATACCTTGAAGTCGGTACTTAAATATGTATGACTTATTGTAAGGCCCAAATGAAAAGAGTAGTGAAAATGGAACGTAAGAAATGGCTCGATACTAATCCAAACTTGTAGTCTTGATTCATGTTTTTGGACATAATCATGATTTATTTACAAACATTAGATGTTTATTTAGGCATCCACATGCCAATTTAGGATGATAGTTAGCATTCGATGTTGTGCTTATATTCAATCCTTATTGAATAAATCATTAATCATAAATTTGTTCTATGTTATGGTCACATTATTTTTAAAAGTACACTTGTAATGGTATTAAGAATACTAAACTGTCAATAACTTATAGGATTCAACATAGTTTTCAAATCCAATTTCCTTTAAATCTATGCATATAAGATTTAGAGGGAGGCATCTATGATTCTTTGAAAGTTAAAAATCATCATTTGACTAGTGATAAATAGCCATGACATTAAAAAAGAAATTATTTGAAAAGTTAAAGTTAGATTACATTCAGATCATTAGATTACAAGCTAATAAAAGATTCGCATAGATGTTAAAGTAACAAATGAGCCATGTGTTTGGAGTCTAGGTCTCATTGTGGTCCAAATAGTTAATGACTTAGGTAAGAAGATTATCATGAATATGATCAAAGTATATTCTTACAATATTACTAGACCTTTGTCCAAGTTGAGACACAATTGCTAATCAAAATAGTTCAGCATTGGATAGCATCGTAATACATCAAGAAACGAACCTTAGTATATCAAAACAAGCAACACTTTAAATCATTGTAATGCCCTAATAGGTCAGACAAAATGCTCGTCTAAACCTCTTATATCAAAATATGAGAATGACTAGGTTAAAGAGTCATTACCAATCTATTTTGGCTATAGGTGTGATTGGTTACATATTAAACCATTCATTAAAGAGTTATGAAACTTTAATAAATGATTTTATAATCTGTGCTTATTAGAGATCTATAAAGTTAGGCTCCGGAGTTTGTTACAGCACAATTAAGGACTCAATCCTTCTTATGATGCCCAATACTTGGTACGAACTAATCACACATATTCAAATTTATTTTTCTTGATTTCAATAATATGTGTTCAATCATAAACCCCTTTATTTATTCCAAATTCAAACAAAAATCACAAAAAGAGTCCCGAAACTCTTGTCGAGACTAGCTTAAATTTACAACTAATTTAGAATAAAATCATTTATAAAGAAAAAATTCCACAAAAATACTTGACTCGAAAAATACTCACTTATTGACTCCATTTTCATAATCCTTTTAATCAATTTTGACTTTATTTAAAAGAAATCACAAAAGTAGCACATTTCGACTAAATTGAAGAAATCACAACTTCAAAAATAATACTAAAAAAATTAACTTTATTTAATTCAATTTGGAAGCATAATGTGAGCTACTAGGAACCTTTTATAGGACATATTAGACCTATTGACACACTAAATATGGCTTTCTTAATCAATTTTTAGGCACGAAATACCTTAAATAGTAGACACCAACTTAAAGAGAGTCAAAATAAGGACCAATTTGACCTTTCAAGCTCTCTGATTTTATTCAGATTATTCCTATTACATAAAATCCCTAAGTCAAATTCTATGCATGCTAACTCACTATACTTCAACCTAAAAATATTTAGAAAATACCATAAAATCATTTTGGCTATCACATAAATTTTTTAATTGGACACTATTGAATCACACAACATATCTAATTAGCCTGCATCCTGAACTTTCTTCTTGATTCATCTAGAATACCCAGTAGATGAGCTATACATGTTTGGAAATTTTATTCACTCTAATTTTATGTAAAAATATGAGTAAAATACAAAAAATGATTATCCACATTTAAAACAGTTCGTAATACTAATCAAACATTGAAATAGACCCATCCAAATAGCTCATCTTCTAGGAATTATATTTGTTTGGCCATGAAATCGAATGTTTAAATAGCCTATTACGTAGCCCTGTAAAGGAGGATTATAAGAAAAATACTAAAAAAAATTCCTAAGGTCTATAACCTAATCAAAAATATATTTTCCATGAGACTACCATTTTGGACTGCAATAATCATTTTGTTATGACTTGTGATCACAAAGCCTTTTATCCAATTTTTAAAACTCATTTTTGGAAGTTCAAATGTCTAAAAACTATACCAAATAGAATCTACAAATGTTCTAATGAGAAATCAATAAAGAATTTTAAGTGCCAAGATCTACAAATATGTTTTTGAACATTAGCGATATGTTTCAGAGTCAAATGAATGTCTCTAATTTTTTGGCTCTTACTCATTATTATTTATTCTTAGCAAGTGAATGGCAACACCAAGGCCTCTCACTTGTGTGCTGTAACCAGCAACCAAAATGACTCTAAACAACATAATTTGTCTCATCTAAACATCACCTAATGACTCACATTAAAACTCACTAAGTTTAGACTCATCCAAGCACATTTAAAAACCTAAAATATTTCTTATTTGCTCGAAATCAGTTTTATTTCAAGTTTTTTATTTAATATCTCCAAGTTACTTATTAACGCACCTATTAAACAAAACCAAACCTTGATTCACCTATTGATTAAGTGAACCAAGCTTGCCTTTAGGGAATCTTTTAAGAAAAATAAGATTTTTATTTAACCTAAACATCCTAATACGCATTTTATCAAACATCTAAAATACTAACCTATGATTCTAACAACTAACCATCTATAAGACCTATTCTAACCATAAATCCAACATGGCCAAATCTACCTAAGCTAATCTGGACATTAATTTCTCATCAATTAAGAACCAAACACAAGAAAACAAGTTTGGATTCAATTCAATTAATATGCTTAACAATTAAATCATACTTTTCAATCATTTGAGCTCATTAATTAGACAAGTAATCTTCTAAATTCATTCAAGTAAGCATAAATTTTAGATTAGGCAAGTTCAACTCAACTTAATTCCTCTAAATTTCATTGACTAAGCATCAATTATTGAAACCCACTTAATCACACCAAAAAACCACCGTGGTCGAAACTGGCTAAGTTTCTCTAGCTTGTTTGAATGGTTCAACTAGTTCAAGAACCTAGAATTTCATTATTTTGTACTAGACTCAAGTTCCAGTCAACTAGGTTTTAGTCCAAATCAGATTAGACTAGTCAAATTAGCAGGATCATGTAATATTAAATCATTTAAACTAAAGATCAACTTAACTTAAGCTAGTCGACCTAAGTTTTCTCTATTTCCTCATGTTTGAACACTACATTGAACTAGAGAATCATGATTTCATCATTTAAACTTTAAGATTTTAGCTCAATCAAACTTGAATCATCGAATTCCTAAGAAACTAAGTTAACCGAAATAAAGATCTAGAGATCTCCTCTGGTTTAAAAACTTAATCTTGCCTACTAATCATGATTTAAGCTAGATTTTAACAATCAATCATGTAATCAGGTTGTAAACAATAAGAAATTAAGTAATCATAGATTAAATCAAGATGGAAACAATAGATCATTATGAATCATCAAGGCTGAATAAACTAGAACAAGAAATCATCATGGGCTAATTAACTTGAATTATAAAGAAAAGTAAGAGATTCTACTACTCCAAGCTATATCTTCCTCCTAAAGTTGATGATAACTTAATAGAAATGAAAATATTCTAGAAATTCTAAATTTAGCTAAGTGTTTAGAAGTTGTGAAATTATAGCTAATCACTCTAATTTATAGACCTTGAAGTTAGTGACTTAAGCTTTAATCACCCTTAGCTTAATACTAACATCATAACCAATTTCAGGGAAAATTACTTTAGTACCATTAATGAATAGATTATTAAAATTGTTATATTTATCATATGTTGGAATTTGGCCAAAGCACTAATCTTACACGAAGCTATGCACAATTTTATTACATTCAATTGATCATGATTTGTTTATGTAAAAGTGTAATTGAATGCTCCATCCTATAGTAAAAATAAGCTCTAATTTTCTTTGAAAAATCTAAATTTCTTATCATGGACCTCTTGCATAAAGCTCTCAGGAATTTTCAACTTTCTAAATTCATAAGGTTCTTTCATGGTTGGATTCTAATTACACTTTCTTGATCTAAAGTTTATTTTCTATTTCATTTTGGTGTAATCAATTTTAAATTCAAGTTATAGAACTTTTCCAATTTCAAAATAATTTTGAATTCAAGTTATAGAAACTCTTCCAATTTCAAAATCTAACTCTAGGCTAAAAAGTTGATTTTTTAAAGTTAAGTTTACCTAAAGTTGACTTTTACCATTTTGTTGACTTTTAATGACTTTTAAAATAAATCTCAATTTTACTTAAATGCCCTTAATAAACACTCTAATCAGCTTAAAAGACATATCCTAATCAACTTTTGACATTTTCAAATTTTATGATCAGGTTTCAATTTTAAAAATCCATCACTGACCTTCTAAATCAGACAATTAAGCTTAAATGTCTTATCATGTTAAATGAAGCTCATAGAAACTAACCAACACTTCAATTAGACTTTCCTATCATCTATAGCTTAACGAGAAGATACAGGCCTAAAAAATCCCTTCAATTGTCTAAAATTAAGAAAAATCAATTAAAAGCTTAGAGAAAATAAAGTGTCTATAGTTGCCCTTATTTGGTTATTGCTATGAACTTTGGAACGAGGCAAAACTAAATGGACACGATTTTGTTTGGGACCTAATAAACCCCTTTGCAAGAATCTTTTTTTTCCTAACTATACTAATGAAAAAAGATATCAATCCTCACCAATCTTTAATTTAATTAATGATGTGCCAATTTTGCTAGCATACTGCCTAACTGAATAGATTAGACTTACAAGAAGATTAAAAATGCCAATTTTACTAGTCTTTTCCATAACTAAATAAAATAGACTGACACACTGCATACTTTATTAGTTTTCTGCTTAACAAAATGGAGAGGACTAACAAATTGCCTACCTCACTGGTTTTCTACTTAACCAAGTGAAGAAAAAATTATTTGCTAGCTTTATGGGACTTCCACATAGCCCAAATAGAGTGGGCTTACACATAATGCCTATTTCAATGAACTTACACATTGCTAAACGAAAAGGACTTGACCCAAAATGTACTTCACCATTCTTTTTACCTAATCGAGTGAAAAGTATGAAAGGAAAACTAACTTCCCTAACTAAAGTGCAAGAAAAGACTATAAATTTCACCAGCCTTCTTCCTAACTAAGTAAAATTGATAAAAGAAAATCCCCATCTGATCTTTTTCTTAATTGAGTGAAGCTGACTCAAAACCTACTTCACTAACCTTCCACAAAGTCAAATAAAAAAGATGACTAACTCCACTAGTTTCTCACCTAACCAAATAAAGCTCACAAAAGAAAAATTTCATTTGACCTTCTACTTTATCAAACAAAGTTGACTCAAACCTAGCTACACTGGTCTTCCATATAGCCAAGTAAACCTGACCAAAGAAAAAGTTACTTTTTTTAGGGCGAAAGTGCCAATTTCATTGGTTTTCTACTAAACCAGTTGGACTAGATTTTGCTTTCTTCTATTTCCTTTTTGAGTGCTAATTAAATTAGGTTTACTTAATGGGGAAGCAATGACATTACCTGAGGTATCATCCATTAGCAAATGGTCCTATTTCTGATGTGCCACATCATGGTTGGCTCAAGTTAGTAGGCCCAAAAGAGGACAAGTTTGAGCATATAGGCCCAATTACATGATCAAGGGCTAAATGAGTCAACCTGGCCTATTATGTGCTCAGTAAAAAAGATCTTTAAAGATTTTGGAAGTCTTATTGAGCAAAAAAGTCAGCAGCATCCAAATTAAGAAATTTTTAGTGTGCAGATCGTTACTTAATTCCCAAAGATTTATGTTTTTGTAGAAAGGTTTTATCTTGCAAGATAATTAATTCCATTGACTATTTTACTTTCGTTATCAGCAAACAATACCTTAATTAATTATTTAGGATTCAATTTTTTTTCTTGTAAAGGCCTTTGATGAAATCCTTTACTATAAATAGAGGACCTTGTGCTTATTTATAAGACCTTCAGAGTTGATCAATAAAGTAGCTAATTATTTTTAGTTCTTTTCTCTTCTTTAAGTCTTCTTGGTAACGTGTTTATGGGACTTATCTTTTAGGTTTTTCATCCCTAAAGGTGGCATCCAACCCTTGAATTGATTGTGGCGAGAATTCTAATCAAGTTTTATTCCTTCCACCCTTCTAACTTTTAGATTTTAGATTTTATTTTCTTTTATTTTCATTTTGAACCATTAGAGACTTCTTTCCATTTAGTTTTATTCTTATAAGGCTTATCATTATTGGCATTAGATTTAAGGTTTTTAGGGTTTTAAATTGATAAACACCATGTCAAAAGGTAGCGGGACCCATACACCACCAAATTCAAGATTACACTAAGGAATAAGTTTTAAACAAGCTCGTCTTGTAGCTCTTGAACATAATAATGAAAAGCTTCATACACGCATGGATCAACTTATTTATATGGTGGAAAGATTGGCCATGAATTAGCCAAAAAATAATTAGCTGCAATGATAAAAGGTTAATCATGATGAAGGTGATGAGTATGACAATCTGTGCATAGAAGATGAACCTAAAGAAGCACAAGGCATTGTTGGTAGCCAAGAATCTCTAATATTATCAAGATAAAGATCCCACCTTTTAATGGAATAAGCTCTCCTGAAGAGTACTTAGAGTAGGTATAACATGTTGAAAAAGTCTTTGAGTATCAAGAATACACCGAGGCTAAAAAGGTAAAACTCATAACTCTAAAGTTTACTAATTATGCTAATCTGTGGTGGGAAAATCTAAAGGTGTGAAGGAAAAAATCCATTCTTGACATAGAGACTTATAAAGAGGCTTATGGAAAGAGGTTTGTACCTCAATACTATAAGCAAGAACTATTCCTCAAGTTGCAAACTTTGCAACAAGGAGCCTATTGTCTTGAGGATTATGTTAAAAAGTTTGAGATGTTAATGATGAGGTGTAATCTGCAAGAGGCTCAAGAATAAACCATTACAAGATTCATTAGTGGATTGCATAAAGAGATTGTAGATTTAGTAGAGTTATAGCCATATGCCACATTGGATGATGTGATTACATTATCTGTGAAGAATGAAAGGCAGCACAAGAGAGGCTCATCCAGGGTAAATAAACTTTATACTTCATCTTTTTCTTCATCTTATATCTCTAAAATGATCACAAAACCAAAAGAAAAGAAGGATCCTACTAAGATAATCGTGGTTGAAAAAGGGAAAATAAAAATTGAAAATTCTCAACCGTCAACAAAAAGCCATGACATCAAGTGTTTTAAGTACCTCGAGCTTGGACACATAGCTTCTCAAAGTACTAATAAGAAGTTAATGATCATTCGTGAATTAGTTGAAGAAGTTATTGTGAAGATAAATTAGATCTGAAAGAAAAAATGAAAGAAGAGCAAGTTACTCCACCTGAAGAAGGAGAATTACTTGTTATTCATCATAATCTGTCCACACAATCAAAGAAAGAAGAGGAATAGTGGGAGAATATCTTTCACACATGTTGTAACATTAATGGCAAGGTATGTGGTTTAATCATTAATAAAGGGAGTTGCACTAATGTTGCTTCTGCTACATTGGTTAATAAATTAAACCTTACTATTACTAAGCATCCACATCTTTATCGTTTGCAATGGCTAAACAAAGAGGGAGACTTAAGTGTTACAAAACAAGTGAATGTGCCATTTACCATAGAAAGGTGCCAAGATAAAGTAACATGTGATATGGTACCAATGAATGTTAGCCATATGCTTTTTGGATAACCTTGGCAGTTTGATCGAGATATTTTGCATCATGGGCATGCAAACACCTATTATGTTTCTAAAGATGGCCAATGTTTGCTATTGACACTAGTTAGTCCTTCTTAAGTAATGCAAGACTAGCTGGCATTCTCAAAAGTAACAAAGGAAAGCTTATTTGCCAATAAAAGGGAGGTAAAACATGCTCTAATATCTAAAATTAGATTGCTTACTTGTTAATAGTTAAGAAGATTTCAAGGGAAGGTAGAGTTATCCATCCAAAATTAGATAAGTTATTGAAAGAATTTTTGGATGTTTTCCAGGAAGAACTTTCAAAGGAGTTACCACCAATTCATGGAATAAAGCATTAAATTGGTCTCATAAATAGTTTGGCTTTGCCTAATAAACCAGCATATTGATGCAACCCAAAAAAAGCTAAGGAGCTCCAATGGCAAGTAATGGAGTTGATGGAGAAGGGTTTTGTTAAAGAGTCCATGAGTCCATGTGCAGTTCTAGCTCTTTTGGTGCCCAAGAAGGATGAATCTATGCGCATGTGCGTAGATAGTCAAGCTATTAACAAGATTATAATCAAATATCGTTATTCCATTCCACAGCTTCATGACATGTTGGATGAGTTACTTATCTCTTCTATCTTTTCAAAGATTGATCTCAAGAGTAGATGCCATCAAATTTGAATAAAGGAAGGTGAAGAATGGAAAACAACCTTCAAGACTAAGTTTGGGTTGTATGAATGGACAATCATGCCCTTTGGCTTGTCTAATGCTCTTAGCACATTCATGCAACTAATGAATCATGTTTTACAAAAATTCATTGGTCATTTTGTTGTTGTTTATTTTGATGTCATACTTATCTATAGCAGGAGCTTTAATGAACATATAGATCATCTTATAAAGGTGTTTGAAGTGCTTAGAAAAGAAAAGCTATTTGCCAACCTTAAGAAGTGCATCTTTTGCAAAGATCGTCTAGTTTCTCTTGGCTATGTCATTTCCTAAAATAGAGTAGAGGTTGATGAAAAGAAGGTTAAAGCTATCTAGAAGTGGCCAATTCCCACTAATATTATTGAAGTTTGCAATTTTCATGGCTTGGCATCCTTTTATAAATGCTTTGTGAAAAATTTTAGCTCCATTATAGCTCTTTTGGCTGAATGCATAAAGAAGGAAACAAGTTTAAGTTGATTAACATAGCACAGTGAAGTTTTGATGTGACTAAAGAGACGTTAAGTTCAGCTCCCATACTAGCATTACCTGATTTCTTTAAGACTTTTAAAGTAGAGTGCAATGCATTAGGAATAGGATTGGAGCTATTTTTAAGCAAGGTGGGCATCACATTACCTTTTTTAGTGAAAAGTTGAATGGTTCTCATCTTAACTACTCAACCTATGATAAAGAGTTTTATGCACTGATTCGAGCATTGGAAACTTGGCAACATTACTTATTGCCGAAGGAGTTCATGATTTATACAGAACATGAGTTATTAAAATATTTAAAGGGGCAAAGCAAGCTAAATAGGAGACATGCCAAGTGGATGGAGTTCTTAGAGATGTTTCTTTATGTAATCAAGTACAAGAAAGTGAGTGTTAACATCATAGCTGATGCACTTCCTCAAAGGTGTGCACTAATCTTAATACTTAATACAAGATTAATAGGGTTTAATTTAATGATAGAATTGTACAAAAAGGATCCACACTTTATTCCATGCCATAGAACTGAAGATGCCAGCCATGTAGTTGAATTGTTCTTCAAGGAAATAGTGTAACTACATGGGATTCCTAAGAGCATTGTTTCTGATCGTGATGCTAAGTTTTTAAGGTATATATGGAAGACTTTGTGGAAGATGTTTGGAACCAAATTATTATTTAGCATAGCTTGTCATCCATAAACTGATGGGTAAACTGAGGTGGTGAATGGAGCACTTTTAGCTTTACTTAGGACAATGATGAAAAAGAACCAAAAGAATTAGGATGAGTGCTTGGCATATGTGGAGTTTACTTATAATCATAGTGTACACATCGCTACTAAGTGTTCTCCTATTGGAGTGGTCTTTGGTCTTAACCCAACTACACTTCTTCATTTAGCATTAATACCAATTAGTGAGAGAAGTTGCATAGATTAAGCTAAGAAGGCTCAAATGGTGAAAAATATGCACAAAGAAGTTAGAGAACAGATTAAGAAGAAGAACGAAGATTACAAAAGATCGACAAACAAAACAAGAAAGTAAGTTCTAGTCAACTCAGGAGATCTTGTGTGGATTTATCTTTGTAAGGAAAGGTTCCCTAATTAAAGGAAGTCTAAGCTGATGCCTCAGGCTGATGATCCTTTTAGGGTCCTTGAAAAGGTAATAATAGTGCTTACAAGCTTGACCTACCATAAAAATCCAATATTAGTACTATGTTAAATATTTGAGATCTTACACCCTATTTGGAAATACCTTGGATAATAGAGACAATGTGGATTTGAGGGCAAATCCTTTTCAACAAAGGGGAGATGATATGTCACATCATGGTTGGCCTAAGTTATAAGCCCAAAGGAGAAGGAGTTTGAGTATACAGGCCCAATCACGATCAAAGGCTAAATGACTCAACTTGGTGTATTATGTGCTCAATAAAAGATACTTGAAGATTTTAAAAGTCTTGTTAAGCAAGAAAGTTAGCAACATCCAAATTAGGAAATTTTTAATCTATAGATCATTACTTAATTCCTAAGGTTTTATGTTTTTTTAGGAAGATTTTAATTCCTTAGCTTGCAAGAAAATTAATTCCATTGACTATTTTACTTTCTTTATCAGCAAGCAATACCTTAATTAATTATTTAAGATTCGGTTTCCTTTCTAGTAAAGGCCTTTGGCCAAATCCTCTATTATAAATAAGGGACTTTGTGCTTGTTTTAAGGAATTCAGAGTTAATCAATAAAACAGCTGATTATTTTAGTTCTTTTCTCCTATCTAAGTCTTCTTGTTGGGGAGTTTGTGAGATTTATCTTTTAGGTTTATCATCCCTAAAAGTGGCATCCAACCCTTGTATTGATTTTGGCTAGAATTCTTATTAATCAATTAAGGTTTATTCCTTCCATCCTTTCAACATTTAGATTTTAGATTTTATTTTCTTCTATTTTTGTTTTGAACCATTAAAGACTTATTTCCATTGAGTTTTATTCTTATAAAGCTTATTAGTTTCCATTGATACCGTTAGGGATATATTCCTTTTGACCCATTTCTTATAATGCAACATGATTGTATACGCATGATTCCTACTTTCGTGTTAATATGTAATCACAGTATAGGATACATCTCAATGTCATTCGCGATCCACTTTGCTTCAGAGAAACACTTGTCATGCTAATTCTACCCTTATTTTTCTCTTTCAAATTCAATCATGGCTTCTATTATCATCTTTCTTTTTCATTTTTATCTTTTTTTCCTCTAAAAGCATTCAATTTTTATTTCCTTCAATTGGATAATATCCTTCAATCTTTATTATCATTCACAAATCTCATAACTTCCACCACCATTTTCTCTATTTTATTATCATGCTTGTTTCCTTTTTGAGGCATCCAACCTCTTCATTAGGTAAACTTAAACCTTAGATCACCAAAATTTAGAACAAATAACAATTTCTTGATAAAATATTAGTTTTTATCAAGATATCAAGGCACCATATGTTCATTCCTCATCAATTTATTAATCATCATTAAACAAATCAACAAGCAATGACACAACATAGGGATAAGCTAAGAAAAAAGTTCATTATGAATATATTTTAACAATTGAAAGCTTTTAACAATCAATTAATTGGAGAAAAGGAAAAAATGTTAACAATCGATAAAAAGGTTTAATGAATGCTTAACAAAGAAAAGAAAGAAAAAAATTTAATTGGTAGTCTTTTTAAGCAATAGGATCTCACATCTTTAAAGAATGAATCTAGTTTAACTCTCCAGGGTACCATCTATTAAATCAATTCATTTAGAAATAACACTTCTTTTGCAAACTCATTTAAACTATGGTGTATCTTTCATTGGTTGTAGACATCATTCCAAACTAGAGTGAACAATTCCTTACAGCCATATAAACCTAACAATTTGGCATTTAGCATGGAATCTTGACAACCTAATAGCCTCTAGCATTTGCCCCTTCTGCAAATCCAATAATATTTTGCATTTGTTTCTACACTAATTCTTCAAACATAAAAAGTCTACACCTTATTAGAATTCACTGAACCAAGTAACTTATTCCTATCCATATTGACCAATATAATGCTCTTATAGAGAATGCTCTTTTCACCATATAAGGCTTTTTCCAATTTGGAGTCCACTTACCCTAAGCATCCCTCTAGACTGAAAGAATCTTCCTATACACCAATTCACCCTTGTGAAACTATCAGGGATAACTTTCTTATCATGTCCTCTGATCATTCTATTATGATACATCTGCCTATGCCAAATGACTTTTAACCATTTCTCTTGAATAAAGATAAGATATTTATACTGAGATCTGACCTATTCAGCCTCTTTCAATTCAGCTTCCATCAAAACCTATAATAATGGAATCCCACCTTTATTGGTAGCACCACTTCCATCCTATAAACTAAGGAAAACATGGCAGCATTCATAGAAGTATGAACTAAAGTTCGATAGGCATGCAAATCAAATGGCAACTTTTCATGCCAATCTTTATACATCTTGATCATCTTTGACATAATCTTCTTTATGTTCTTGTTAGCTGCTTCTACTACCTCATTCATTTTTGGATGTCATGTTATCGAACTGTAATGTTTGTTTTTGAATTGCATACACACTTCACATATTATTTTCTTTATCAAAATTAAAACATTATTAGTGATGATTCTTTATGGTATTCCATGTCGGCATATGATTTCTTTTGTGACAAATTTACATACCATTGACTTAGTCACATTTGTATACGAAGTAGTCTTCACCCATTTAGGGAAGTAATCTATTGCCATTAGGATGAAGCAGTGCCTATCCAAAGCTTTAGGCATAATTGGGCCTATCATATCCGTGACACTCATGACATTTACATGCATACTTTATGTAGTCACCCACCATGCTCAACCAATAATATCCTAACCTCATGATCTGTCTGATCATCTTATGCCCATTAAAGTGTGTTCCACATATCCTTTCATGACCTTCCATTATCTTTTTAGCTTTAGTGGCATCACACATATTTGAAGCACTTAATCCTAACTTTTTTATATAAGACCTTACCATCAAGGATGAAATTCATGTCTATTCTCTAAATACTTTCTCGATCATTTTCAGTAGCATGCTTCAGGTATTGCTAATCGTTGTCATATCAAAAAATATCATAATACCATAGTTGACCATCTTTTTCAGCCTCTACTTGTCACAATAAGCTAGGACCCTATGAATACTCATCTTAATAGACATCACCTTTACCCATCAGTCTTCTTTACATGGCAAACAAAACAGCCAAAGCATCAACAATCTAATTCTTCTTTTGGCAAATATTAAAATTAATCTTCTTAAACCCTTTTACTAGTTTGAGAATCAACTTCTTATACTGCACCAACTTTCTATCGTGGGTGATATATCATTAGAATTGAATCACCATACACCTTTAAGAATTTCCTTTTTTGCTCTATAGCAATTTGCAACCCTATAACACACGCTTTATACTCTGTTATGTTATTTGTGTAATTAAAATTTAATCTAAAAGTAAATGGATAATGATCTCCACTTGGGGAAATCAATATTGCTCCTATTTCATACCCTATGACAATACTAGTGCCATTGAAGTTCATCACCAAAGTTTTATCTTTAGGTGACACCTTTTTCTCTGAAGATATGCTTATCAAATCTTTATTAGGAAAGTCAAAGTCCAATGACTCATAATCTTCCATAGCCCAATTTACTAGTAAGTCAACTATGGCACTACTCTTTATGGCTTTCTAGTTTACATATGCTATGTCAACCTTTAAAAGCAACACCCACCACCTTGTAGTCTTTTCTAAAAAAGTAAGAGCTTCATACAGGTACTGA
>JBBYHO010540790.1:21918-33510 GCA_038382025.1 Adansonia gregorii
ACACAACCTATAGACCTTTCAAATACTGACAAGATCAATGGTTATCTTGGCGCCAATGGTACCAACATAGGTAGATTAAAAAGATAATGCTTTATTTTCTTAAATGCTTCCTAGTATTCATTATTCTATTCTCCAGGATCTGATTTGACAAAAGCTAGAATATCGGATGACCTTATCTGTGAGCTAGGATATGAACCTAACAATACAATTCAATCTTCCTAAGAAACTTTACACCTTGTGTACTAGGTGGTGGCAATTCCTTAATGGCTTTAACTTTTTTAGGATCTAGTTTTATTCACTTTTCATTAACTAAAAAGTCTAACAATTTCTCAAAGCTAACAACAAAAGTGCACTTAGTCGGATTCAGCTTGAGTTGGAATTCAAACAACTTTCTAAGGTTTTCAACATGCTTACTTTCTTTAGTGGACTTAGCAATCATATCATTAACATGCACTTCTATCTCTTTATGCATCATGTCATGTAACAAAGTCACCATGGCTCTTGATATGCTGCTTCAGCATTCTTCAAACCAAATGGCATTACCTTATAACAAAATACACCCTATAAGGTCATAAATATGGTTTCCTCCATATTCTTTATACCATCTTAATTTGGTTAAACTAAAAAAGCCATCCATGAAAAAAAATAAAGAAATCTTTACTATGTGTCTATGTAGGGTATTGAAAAATTATCCTTAAAGGCTCACCATGTTTAAATCACAATAATCCATGTAGATGCATTCTTTTCAATCTTTCTTTAGGACAAGCACAATATTTGCCACCATTTATGATACTTTGCCACTTCTAAAAATCTAGCATTTATTTGCTTCTTCACCTCTTCTTTTAACTTTAAGAGTATCTTTGGCTTCATTTTTCTTGACTTCTACTGTATCGACTTACACCTAGGTTTTAATGAAAACTTGCGCACTGCTATGTCTATATATAATCCTGGCATATCCTAATCTGACCAAGCAAATACATCTTTTAACTCCTTAAAGAGTATAGTCAATTTTTTCTGAGTGGATAAGGATATCATAGTGCTAATTTGACCTCTCTTTTACACTTCTCAATCTCAAAATTCACTACCTCTTGAGATTCCTTATGAGGCATGATTTGTCTCTCCTCTTACTTGATCAGTCTTGCTAATTTTAAGGGCAATTTATAGTTTTCAAAATTTTTATTAAAATATATTTCTTTCCCATGAAATGGTTTATCAAAATGAACACTTAGAAAGCCAACTGTTCTCTCTATATCTTTTATGTTAAGATACTTCAGAAAGGTTTAGGCATTAAACCTTTGGGCGCATACATATTAAGATATTCCAAATCAAGATCTATTATAGTATTAATATTGTTGGTTTATTCAAGAAAAGATAATCAATTCAAAAATAAAGCATTCATGAGCAGATAAAGACATATGGACATGAAAATGCATCATGTTTGTTATTTATTTAACAACGACTAATTAGCTAAATCCGAACATAAAAAACCCTTAAATCTTGTTGGACCTCATTTTTCTAAGTGTATATACCTTAAAAAGCTTAAAACTTAAAATATTTTGGTATTTTCTTAGTTTTTTTTTCCCTAGAAGCATACAGCTTCAAAATAAACAAACCTTCCTTATTTAGAAGGGAAGGGTTTGACGAAGATGATAGAAAAATCACCTTGGCCTAAAGCCTTATGGGCTTTTCCTTTTTTATTTTATTTAGTTTTTGTTTAATTATCTTTTTAATTTTTTTTTTTTGCATTTTAATAAGTATTATTCAATGAATTTTGTCTTTTATAAATTTAGTAAAAAACTTAAATGTTGAGTCATGTGGGCTAATATTTATGTTGAATAATGATTTTGATGATATTAACTTTTAATGATAAATTTCAATCCCAATTAACTAATTCTTGTATAATTCAATTATAAAATTTTTGAAACTATATATAATTATTCATGAATTTTCAAAAAATGAGAAAAAGTAAAATTTTAATTGTAAATTTTATGAAAAATAAGAAAAATGTGAAAGAATAAAATTTTAAAAAATTAAGAGTTTTAAATTAAAAAAATAAAATTTTATATGATAAATTTAGTTATAAATTTAATCACGTGAGAGGCCTAATTAAACATTTATATGAACATTTTTGGCCCAAAAGAATCAAAATAATTTTTTAAAGAGAGTAAGGATTAATTAAAAATTTGAAACTCATAAAAAATTACAAGTAAAAACCCTTTCAGATGAAATTATGTTCAAAAAATGAATTAGAATTTCAAAAATTTATATCCAAAATATTTTATTCAAATATGTGAAAAATTTTACAACTTTAAATTATGAAAAATTTTATAGAAAAATTTTAAAAATAAAACTATTTGTATTTTGAAGATGAGAAAATTTTAAAAATACGTTCAAATATTTATAAAAATGAGTTGAATTCAAAATATTGATTTAAATTAATTTATAACGTAAGAAAGACAAAAGTCTAAAATTCATAATAGATTTTATCAAAAAAATTTTACAAGCAGAATACTCACAATACAATTGTAAACTCAAAACTAGGTGCTAAAATTAACAATTAACACCTCGAGGTATAAAATGCCAATACGTATTTTGATTTTTTATGATGAGTAACGACATAAATACTACATAGGTATAGATAAAAATATACGAAAGTTGACTTGTTAATATGTGTGAAAAAAATAAAAAAATTCCTAAAAAAGTAAAAAATTTGGCCGCGATACCATTTGTAAAAATGAATTTTGAAATTTCGAAAGAATAAAGTTAAAAACTAATATTTTTAGTGCCAATATTACATTAGTATTGGTAAAACATATGATGGTCAACTCCCAAAATTTCACAAAATAATCTAGTAAAGTCCTTAAAAATAGCAAATCTAACCATGATAACATTTACAGATATAAATTTCAAAATATGACTGGAAAATATTAAAAAACTCATTTTTTCTTTAATTTTGTATTTTATCCTAGATTTATTTATTACAACTCTTGAAACTTTACTTTTTCATCATGTGCACATGCTGCCATTTAGGTATGACTAAATTAGTCTTGAAATACCAAATTTGCCTAGAATAGGTTGACCTCTACCAAGACAGCTGCTAAATTCTCAATCTCGAATATTTAAGACTATCATAAAAGGGGGTTAGGATGAAATTATGTCACTAAACCACTTCAACACAACCTCTCTAAGTGTAAGACCATTCTTATACACCACAACTTCACAACTGGTATAATCCACTGAATATAACCCTCCATTTATCTTTTTGCCTAATTATGCCTAATACATTCAATCCTATTACACTGCAAGTGACCAGGAATCCTTCTAAACAACCTAAGAGATGCCATAATTTAACTTAATCTCGAGGTCTTAGGGTGAACTATACCAAAAGATATTACACAATCAATTGGCTATGCTTTCTTAAGTTGCCCCAAGAAAACCTTTATATCCTAAGTGTTATAATGTTAATGTTTATTGTGAGTATCATACCAGGGCACCAAGACCCAACAAAATGCTTCATGATCACAAGTTGTGTCAAAGTTATTATTGTAGCCTAGTACAATAGTCTCCAAAAAAAATATCTTGATTAGGCTATAGACCTATTTTCCTTATAATCCTCATTGATTACGTTGTGTAATGGGCTTTTGAAATGTTTGATTTTGTGATCAAACAAATACAAAAAAAATCCTACAACATAAACTATTTGTACACTCTACTTCCATACTTGGTCAGTTATATGAACTATTTTTGATGAGTATTATTATTTTTGTGTATTTTCTCATATTTTTAGATAAAATATAGTGAATATCTTTGCAATCATTTATGGCTTATCCAGTGGGTATTTTAGACAAATCAAGAAATTTTAGAAGGCATGATGGTTAGGAGTGCTATGTGATGTAGTAGCATCCAATTAAAAAAATTACATGATAGCTAAAATGATTTTTTGGCATTTTTTGAATATTTTATATTGAAATATAGCGAGTTAGCATACACTAGAATATGATTTTGTGATTTTATATGATAAGAATAATCCAGAATAAACTTAAAATCTTGAAAGGTCAAATCTCTCCCCTATTTTCAAGTCTTTTTAAGTTCAGTATTCATTATTCCAAGGCATTCAGATACCTCAAAATTAAGAAGAGTTATGTTTATGTGTCCACAGGTCTGTAAGTGTCTTGTAGAAGTCACTAGCAGCTCACATTAAAGTTCCCATGTTAAATTAAATGAAGTTCATTTTTTTATTCTTGTTCTCAAAGTTATTATTTCTTGACTTAGTCTAAGTGTAATATTTTGTCATTTCTTTTGAATGGAATCAAATTTCATAAAAAGTAGTGAAAATGGAGTCAATTAGTATGTATTTTTTGGAGTCAAAGGCTTTCGTGGAATTTGTCCTTTATAAATAATTTTCACTCTAAATCAGTTGTAAATTCACATGTCTATTAAGAATGTAAGGATACATTGTTGGCTAATACTTGTTTGATTTGGAAAAAATAAAAGAGGGATTATGATTAAATACATATGATTGAAGCCAAGAAAAACAAAATCAAATACGTATGATTAGTAGGCACCAAGTATTAGTCATCTAAGAAGGATTGAGTCCTTACTTGTGGTGTAATCGACTCTCGAGCCTATTTTATAGATTTCTGTGTAGAATACAAAATTGTTTCTTTAAAATTTTGTAACTTTTTAATGAATGGTTTTAATGAGTGATTGATCACACTTAGCCAAAAAAAATCAGTGGTGACTCCTCAACCCTGTCATTCTCATATTTCAGCATGGAAGCTTCAAATGAGCAACTTGTTTTGGTTAATTGGGCCCTATGATGATTTGAAGTGTTATTTTCTCTGATATGTTAAGGTTCATATCTTGATAAAATTGGTGATCATTTTTAGGGGTTGACTTACTTTGTAAATCACTTTACCCTTATCTCACACATTCTTACCCTGAATCATTTTGAAAGTGGAAAAATCTTTATTAGGGTGATAGATAACTAGGAAGACTCTTTCTCGGGTTGCTTGGAAGTTAAACAATCACATTCCAAAGGATCTGGATGGGTTGTTTGATACAATCCCAAATCGTGAACTCTATGACCTTTTTCCAAACTTGTAACCTACATGGAAATGAATCGAAAGACACCCTTCCTATCTTGAAAAGAAAATCCTCTTACCGCACCTGAAAATAGACTCATAACGGTCAAACTACCTTTGTATGGACAACCAAAACCAAAGTTCTTTAGTGGTTAGGGCAAATCAATGATCCTGAGGAACAAGCCTATGAATATGGCGATAAAAGAAGAATCTAGGCATGCATTTGAAAAAGAAAAGGAAAAATGTAAATTGAATGCTTTATCATGTCATTAAGATGTCCAAGATGTTTTCAAAAGAACTTTTCTCGAGGAATGATTCTTTAGTTTATATACTTTGTTTGAAATTACAAATGGCCATATTTCATTATCCTTTCACAAATGATGGAATTAGTCCCCTTGCTACCCTTTTGAGCTTAATGAATTCATTCTTTTGAAACCTTGATCAAGGACTACCCTCTACATCTAGGGGCAAAAAGTAAACATTTTTAAGGAATATAGGGTAGATATCTTATTCTACAATTATGAAAGTACTTGACATTAAGGGCCAAATATGAAATGTATCAAGTTTCAAACATCCAAGATTCTTTCCAAGAAAAATAATGAAAAAGAAAACTCAAAAGTAAAAGCACAAAAGAAAGTAAAAGCACAAAAGAAAGTAAGTAAAGAAAAAAAAGCAAAGCAAAAATGAAAATGAAAGCAAAATCAAGAAAAAAGGAATTAAAGACCAAGAAAATAGGATATCCAAAAAATAGAAAGGATGGAAAGCCCTAATGGAAATAAATGATCTTTGATTCCCTCACCATTAAACACTAAATTTGGGTCTATACATTCTTTCTTCTTGAACCCTTAACCATGGCCTATATTACATACCTTGAAAAGTTAATTTTAATTAGACATGGCTATTTCAAACTGATGAGCTAATTCTTTGGGAAATCACTTTTTTGGGAAATTTTAAGTTTTCTAAAAGAATATGATGAAGCAATCAATGGAAAAGAAATCAAAAATGAAAAAAATAAGGCTCTAAGTTGAAAACCTAAAAAAAAGGCAATCTAGAATGAATCGAAGAATTCTAATGCAACCTCCAATGTTGTCCAAATAAGTAACTATGAGAAACTTAAAACTTTTCAGATCTTAGGATGTCTAGATAATTTAGGAATCAAGACAAGCATTTAAGCTTTGATATCTCTATTAGAATACTTCCCAAGATTCATTCCTATTAATCAAACCAATAGTTACAAAAAAAACCTTTCAAATTAACCTTATGAAGATTAATGGTCACTAGCCACGACTAGCATTTATCAAGCTGTCCAATATAGAGATAGAAAGAGTCATAAAATGGTTGTTTACCTTTTAAAGAATTCTACAAGAGGAGAACTTGTTTACTATTTTTAATCAAGTTGTGACCTTTGATCATTTTATGCTAACCCTTGACTTATGCCAACTATCCTAAATCTTAACCTCTTTAGATCAATCCAGCAAGCCTTTAATCATAATCTGATAACACATTTAAACTAGTGACTTGTTGCCTATTACAATGTGGCCCGGATGTGAATCTTGACCAAGCCAGACTTAAATAGTCCTCATTCCTATATTTATTAATGGATCACTATTTTACATTCTCTTATTTTTATGGGTTATACCATAATTAACATTTTCTCATCTCTGATGACTGAATGCTTAGGATGAATCACTCACTCGACTTAACCTAAAAAGTCATTATAAAACAACTATTTATTTGGAATCGCCACCAATTTGTTTAGGCTAGGTGAGATTGTCACATACCAAAGTTCATATTTCAAGGATTATGAAACCCTAGAATACCAGCTCTAGGGTTTACGATCATACCTGAGATCATATAAAAGGCTCCAAGAGTCAGTGACAATCACATGTAAGGATCAACCCTTTCATGATGCTCAAAAACTAGTATCTTATTAATTAAATGTTAACTTGAATTTTAATTTTTATCTGATTTCAACATATGGCATTTAATTATAATTCCTAAAATAATATTTTATGAAACCATTCATTATATCGTGTTAGGAAATTTGTGTTTTTGAAATTTTTTTAAAATCAAAATCTCTTATATACCTTACTAGAAAACTAGTACAACATGAAAGCTTTTTATCATTCTCTTTTATACCCTAATGAAAAACTAGAGAAATAGAAAAGGCTTCAAAAAATCAAAATATCTTTCACAGCCCACTAGAGAGTCAGAAAAATGTGAAAGGTTTTTTTCGAAAATTTATAAATATCATGATTTTTAATTTGAAAAAGATATCTTTTTATTAAAATAATCCATAGAACCCTCTCATATTTTTAGAGAAATTTCACGTATTATTTTAACTTTGAGACATTACCCTAATTTAAAAATTTTTTATTTTATTAAAAATATTAATGGAGTATCCTAAGACCTAAAAATAGTTTAAAATAACAAACCTATCCCTAATGTGTATTTTTAACATGAAAGTATCCTTGTGATCATGTAAGACTTAGTTATAATGCAAAATTACCAAAATGATTGTGGGGTACGCCTTCGATATAAAAATATCCCAGCAGCAGTAAAAGACTAGAAAATGATCATAGAACGGTGAACCTATCCTAAATACACACTTTTGGCATAAAAGCATCCCTGTGACTACATCGAATTTGATTCTAGAGAAATAACCAAAATGCCTCTAGGTATACTTTCAACATGAAAGTATCTTGGTAGCTCTAAAGGGCTTGATAAAGGTAAAAAATAATGATTTTTCTTATCCTGAATGTACACTTTTCGCATAGAAGCATCTCGACGACTACATTAGACCTGATTCTAAAATATTACAAAAATATCCTTAAGGTATTCTTTTGACATAAAACTATCCTAGTAACCCTAAAAGACTCAATAAAAGTAAAAAATGATAGTTTTTTCCCTAAATGGGTTGTTTGGATATCAAAAGTGACCTAAAATGCAAAATGATAGTCTTTTCCCTAAATGGGTTGTTTGGTTATCAAAAGTGACCTAAAATGCAAAAAATCAAATTAAGTCCCTAAATTTTTCAAAATTACATTTCATACGCTAACAGAGAACCAAAAGAATATAAAAGATTTTAATATTTTCTACACCTTATCAAAGGACTAGATGCAATGCTAGAAATATTCTAAAATATTCTAAATCAATGATTTTATGTTAGAGATGACCATTTTGATTTAAAATGCTAGATTTTCCTCGCAGTCCCAAATTTTTTTTTAAATTTACAAATTGCTCCCTACATAATTAAAACAGAAAATTAAACATCAAATACATTAAAATAAACATAAAATCATATCCAAAGATTACAAGGGAGGATTTACCTCTTTCCTTTGGCCTTAGAATAAATTTTTTGATATTTACACAAAATCCTTAAAATTTTTAAAATTAAAAAAAAAACCCAAAAAATCATAAAATGTACTTCTACTTGATAACATGCATAAAATGCATTCCTAAATGTGTATGAGAGTTTTGGTCAAGCATGGGATGGCAAGAGATTATATATTTTTACAAAATAGTCCTTAAACTTTCTATTTTTAACAAATAGTCACAAAAATTTTAAAAAAATCATCATATACTAATATGCATTAGATTCAGTCAACATTAAGTAATCCATGAAACAATTTTTTTAATGCAATAATCACATATCCAAGCTTCATCAAACACAAATCAACATCATTTTATAATAAATAATAAAAATAAACATATAAACACATTATCTCAACATATCAACAAGAAAATACTAAGGAAAATAGCATACATATGATCTCATATATATGACAAATATAACACCATAACATAAACTGACATCATATAATCAAAACTATGATTCATGAAGAAAAATAACTCATTAGCAAGAAAAATTAAACAAAATAACTAGACCAAAGAAAATGGTTCATGGCCATCATGCTTAGTCTTCCAACATGGATCAAAATCTATGAACTTAGGTGTGATTTTGGCTCATTAAAATGTGGAGAAATGAATAAAGTGAAGAAAAACTAACGCTTTAAGAAGAAATCTACCTTAAAAAAGCTTGAAAGAACTTAGTATTTTTGTAGTGTTTTTTCTTTCTTTTCTTCAAATCCAAAATCCTTTTACTTGATGTTTTCTCCCCTTATTTATAAAAAGGGAGAATCAGCCAATATCTTAGCTAAAATAAAGTTGGTCAAATGGCCCTTTTTCTCCCCCCTTTTTTTTTTCATTTTTTTGCATGGGTAATTGTAATTTTGATAAAAATTACATTAAATGGATGTGTGCTAATGGTCAAATCATAATATTTTCTTATGATTATTTAGATAATATCATCCAATAGGATCATTAGAAACCAGCTAAATTGATTAGGAAAAAGTTAAAAATTAATTAGATTAATCCTTATGAAACTAGTAGAAAAAATCCATAATTAAAATAAAATAAAATGATAATAATAAATTAAAATTAAAATTAATAATTATTAAAAAAAATTTGGAAATGAAATAATGAAAAAAAAACCTTGATTAGAAATCCAAAACTAATAAATTTATATGAGAAAAATCCTTAAGGAAAAAAATATATATAAATTCAAAACTCAGAAAATAAATTTAATTTTAAAAAATTGATTTAGTATGAACTTGATAAAAATATTTTAAGCATTTTAAAATTTATAAACTTAAAAAAATCCAATCAAAAAAATTACAGAGTAGAAAACTCTGTGTTTTGGAAACAAGAAAAAATAAAAAATGGATTGAGATTTTTTAAAACCGAATTTATGGTAACTTAATGGGAATATTTAAAGAATTTTGAAGTTTAAAACTTGAAAAAATTCTACCAAAAATTTTATAGATAGAGAAAGGCTTGTATTTTAGAACCAAAAAAATTTTAAAAATACATTGAAGCTTATAAAATGAATTAAATACAACATATTATCCAAAATATTAATCAAAAAAATAGAAGTGATGGAAATACAAAGTCCAGAACAAGTTTTTACTGAAAAGATTCGCAACTAAAATGTTGATGATACTGTGAGAAATTCAAAAATAATTGAGAAAATTAATAACTTGACACCTTATAGTATAAAATGCCAATATATAAATTTGTTGAATATTTTTTATTTTTTAAAATGCATACAACATAAATACTATAGAGGTATCGATAAAAATATATGATGGTTAACATTTTAGGTTTTACAAAAGTCTAAAAAATGCTTAAAAATGAAAGCTTTGACCATGACATTATCTACAGAAATGATTTTCAAAATGGCAACTGATTTTCTTTTGAATATTCATCCTTTTTATCCGAGATGGATCTTTAGATGGCAACTTTTCTATCACATGCCAATATGGCCATCCATGTGTGATAGAATAAGTTTCAAAAATGTGTAAACCGCATTGTAGAGGTTGATCCTATCAGGGCAACAACTATGTTTCTAGCCTCAGATAATTGAGACTATTGGAAAAAAAAACCTAGATGAAATTAAATGTCTATAGTAGCCTCTTTTTGGTCGTTGCTAAGAATTAGGAACAAGGTAAAGACTATTGGAATATGGCCATCTATGTGTGATAGAATAAGTTACAAAAATGTGTAAACTGAATGGTGGTGGTCAATCCTTATTAGGGCAATAGGTATGTTTCCGGCCTCAGATAGCTAAGACTACTATAAAAAAGACCTAGGTGAAATTAAGTGTCTATAGTTGCCTCTTTTGATTGTTGCTAAGAATTAAGAACAAAGTTAAGAGCAAATAGAAACAAATTTACTGTAATGTTTTAAAAAAATAAAATAAAATTATATTAAATATACTCATTAAAAATAAATAACCAAAGGCCAAACCTAGGTTAAGGTGGAAAATCAAGATGTAACCTAAGTCTAGAGGGTTAACCAGGGTGAAACCAATTGACTAGGGCAAAATCAATACGGTTAAATAAGGATGACCAGGTCTAAGGCTAAAGTATTAACGTAGGTAAATCTGGTACAGTCAAACAAAGAGGATCAAGATGTAACCTAGGTCTAAAGGGTTAACTAAAGTAAAATTGATACATTCAAATAAGGATGACGAAGATATAACCTAGGTGTAAAGTGTTGGCTAGGCAAAACTAGTATAATCCAATGATGATGACCAAGATGTAACCTAGGTGTAAAAGGTTGACTAGGGTAAAACAAGTACAATCAAAGAAGGATGACCAGAATGCAACCTCAGCTTAAAGGGTTGACCAAGTTAAAATCAATACAACCTAATGAGGGTAACTAGGATGTAACCTAGGTCTAAGTAGTTTACTAAGGTAAAATCAGTGTAGCCAAACGAAGGTAACCAGGAAATAACTTAGGTCTAAAGGATCGACCAAGTGAAAACGATGCAATCAAATAAGGTTGACCAGGATGTAACACAAGTCTAAAAGTTTGACTAAGGCAAAATTGATACAGTCAAATGATAGTAAATAGTTCATAAGGTAGGTTTAAAGGGTTAACTAGGGCAAAATCAATACAGTCAAATGAAGATGACCAGTATGTAACCTAGGCCTAAAAGCTTGAC
>JBBYHO010540812.1:0-11686 GCA_038382025.1 Adansonia gregorii
GTTTTCAAAATGTTTCCAAATGAAATTAAAGGTAATGTTCCTCATGGGTATCTCTCTAGTGCCCGAAGTGGAACATTTCATTTTTAAAGTAAAATACAAAGATCATTTTCATCAAAAATCTCTATATTCCCCATCTCGTCGGGGGGTATATGAGATTAAATCTTTTTCATCAAAACCTGTACTATTTCTATAAGATTCATGCATTCCAAGAGGGTTATATCAAAATAGTGACAGTTAAGATTGAAAGAATCAAAATCGAGATAAGACATTGCTAGTAAGGTACCGATTTCGGGCATCGCGAAGAGGTTCGTACCTCATTGCGCGTAACCAACTCTCGAATCCAAATGATGAATCTTTGCATTACATAGGCCACGAGATCGATGTTTTGAGTTTCGTAACTTAGAACATAGGTTTCAATTGGCATCCGATCATGCCTCGCCTGAAATAATCGGTGGCGACTCCAAGCGTTGGCCATCTTGTGAGGGTCATACGAGACCAATAAGATGAGTGATTCATCTTATGGTCCCCTTCACTATATAATAAGTCGAGAATCTGTACATTTTTGTTCTCATCACATTGTCAAAGAATAGTCTTAGTCAAGAAGACATTTTACAAGTCAGGAAAATATTTTAAGTCATACGCACTCTTAGATCCGCGATGATCCAACTCGGGGTACGTTGCGACAAAGTTGAGTTTTGGATCAATGGTGGATGAGTCAAAATTACTTGGACCGTGAAAATGGCCTGCATGTATTGATACATTGCATAATGTATCGATCAATTGCATAATGTATCAAACCTTATGCTGTATTGATACAATGAATATTGTATCGATACTATGAACCACTGTATCGATACATGTTGATATGCATCGATACATTCCTTTATGGAATGAATGTTTTTGTCCTGGCATGGTCTAGTATCGATACATGAGGTCCTATATCGATACAGAGGCCTATGTATTGATACATCTACATGTTGTATCGATACAAATAGGGACATTTCAAATTTTTGGTGCGTTGGAGCATTGTATCGATACATTCAAGTAAAATTACGGATTTTCTCCTATCTTTTGTCCCCGGATACCTTGGACTATGTCATTTGATGCCACATCTTTGCATTTACCTTTGATATGATCCCTAGGCCTTCTTGACATCCTCAAAATACTTTTTTGCCAAGCAATAGCATCGCCCGTGATCATCACCTCCTTTTACGTCCATGCTCCAAATTGCTAAAAATTAGCCCGGACAAAATAAGGTGTCCACATGCATAAATTGAGTTAGCCCCTATCTTTTGCTATTTAATTTAATTTTGCTAGTCAATTTTTTATTCTCACGTGTTTTTTTTACGTTTGTTGGCCTTTTTTTATTTCCATTTAGTTTATATGCAAACTTAAAAGTTATCATTAGTTTATATTGCTTCACATTGAATTTAATTTTTGAATGCTCTTTATGAGTTTCTTAAAGAAAAAAATTCTTAAATGGTAAAAGGTAAAAGAGAGTGAAATCATTAGAGTAAGTCAAAAGCTAAATTAAGTGAAAACATGAGTGCAAGATATTAAATTAAGGATAAACACATCAAGGAGTGATTCTTGTGGAGTCTTAACCAATTTCTATTATTGCAATTATAAATTTAGTAGGAAAAAGCATGGAAGCATCCAAACAAGATGGTAGTAGTAGTGAAAAGCAAGAACTACAGCCAAAGCTCACTTTCACTCTTCAAGCCATGCAATAATAGTTTGAAAGAATACAACTTGTATTTTGGAACTTCAAGATAGAATAGACAGACAAGAAGCTGCAATTGCTGGGATGAGAAAAACATAACCAAATGACAAAAACTGGAACAAACCAAATAACTAACCTTTGGATGAAGATGAACCAGTGGATGAAAAAGAGGATGAAATAAGGTAGAGTACATGAATGTTGGAAGATTTACGTAAAGAAGAGCAAGGTAAGATCGTCTGATGTGATCCAACTAGTGTGAGAGAACATAGATGATGTTTCAAAGGACTTCTAAGTGCCAAGTGGACCTTTTACAAGAGCTGAGGCTAAAAAACTTCAAGAAATTGTGCAATGATTGATCAAAAAGCTATTTATACCAGAACCTGAAGATAGAGATGGCATGGCTGTGAACTTCAAAGAGGAAGTGAGCTTCAATCAGCCACACTTAGTTCACTTACTTCATGCATTTGAGCAAGTTATTTCATGATGGGGCTAAATTATGATATTGAGGCTTATCTTGTTGTTTAGTTATGGGCTAGACCGTTTTAATAAGTGGCATATGCCTGTCACATACTATTTTAATTATTTTAAGTATCTATACGAAAGGCCCATGCATTGGAACACTAGTTATTGGGCTTGGGGCTTTATTTCGACATGTTAATTGGCCATCTAAAAGCCTATGTGAGTTTTACTTGTTAAGATGTCTTAAGGTTTTGTCTTCTGGCTAAAAATAGCCTCTTGCAATTGTAAGACTTAGTTTTATTTTCTTTGGATGATTAATACACATTGTCTCCTTGGTAAGGCAAATTCTTTCGATTCTTCTTTGGACTCCATCAAAACTTATCAAGGTTAGTTTAATCTTATGGCAGTTAACTTTTGATATTCTTGGTTTGCAATTGATACTAAAGCATAGGGTCAAGTTTCCAATTCTATTGATATCTCGATTTGTGTTTTGTATTTAAATTATCGAGTCAAAAATCCTACTTTCTTTCTTATTCTTTTTTTAGGTTTTTTGTCTTTGATCCAAATTGTTATTTGGGGGTTTTAAACAACATTCTTAGGGTTTCTACATCAAATAGTGGTTATAGATTTGGTCATATGACTACTAACTTGTTAGAGTGAGATTGTTCAAGGGTAGCAAAAATCTACCAAGTTTAGATGACATATTACAAATTGGTAGATTATTTTGTCAATCGATATTATAAGGCAACGAAATAGATCTATGCAGCAAAAGAATATACTAAATACTTTTATAAAACACTTACATGCTAACAATAACAAGCGAGCAATCATCAGGTGCATGATACGATCGAGAATCAACCAAAATTTGAAGTGTTGAGGCATTCAACTCATTACACAATGAGGTTGTGCTAAATATACATTAAATATATAAAAAAAGGCTGTTATGGTTTTGGATTATTTCAAGCATTGCATTTCGTTTGCTCCCATGTATTTGTAGCTTGTGCAACTATGGCCATTGACCTTATGCAACATGCGCATGATGTCTATAAAATGGAATATATCTTCAAAGCATATAAAGGTTAGGGGTTTTATATATGAAACATTGTGACTAGCTCTTTCCATCACATTGGTGCCTAATCTTCAATTGCTTAGATAAGAAAGTCATCCAAATCAACTTGTGTTAGAAGTAAAATGGATTTGGTTGAACCAAAACCTAGGAAAAGTTGTAAAAATGCGGTGAGATCATCGTAATTATTGTAACTTAATCATTGTACTTGTCTTTTTCCTAGATCAACCTTGTTAACGAATGACGAAAGACCAATTTAGTTGATCTAGGATATAACTTGTTATTTGTAATTTAATTATTAACATTAATGTGTATTTGGTGACAATAAACATGTATTCAATGGCTTCCTTATATGTATTGCAAGGATCATATCCTAGGGTCAAGTCTGACCTCATGCATATTAGAGATTTTAGAAATCAACATGCAACAACAAGATAAGCAGTAGGAGATTTAACGTAGAAATTGCCAAATTTTCCTATAGATCTTTAAATGTTTGCTTAAAATAAGGAATAAACCAAGAGAGGGTGAAATAGTTTTTTAAAAATTTTAATCAGAATATGAAGTAAGGGTAAGTATTCTTTTGAATCAAGTGAAAAATTTTGGATTAATCAAGTTGACGAATCTTATTTTATCAACAAATTTGATTTCAAATTTTATAGAATTGTGTCCTGTGAAAAAATACAAGTCAAATTGAATTTTATAAATTCACTGAAGTAAAAATAAAGCTTTTCATGCACATTTTGAAGTTCCTTTGCAATACTAAATTGATTATTACCATTCTCAAGTTTTTTATAATTAGATGTATTTTCTTCTTAATATGAAAATATTTTGAAAGCAAAAATCCTCATTTGGAATTATAGAACTAAACAACTCTCACAACTTTAAATGGGATGTACCTCATCAGAAACAATAGTTAAAGATATAAGAAATAAAGCAACATCAAACACCAACTATCAAGTCCTATGTAAGTCAGGTTAAGGCAAAGGATAACTAATAAAGCATCACATTTAGGACATTAAACTTCTACCCATCAACTTATTTTTACTTCACCACCATATAATAATATGTAACAATCACCTAGTAATACCAAGGCAGAGAGAACCAGCTAGCATGAGATCTTTTATTCTTATGAAAATATATGATTTGTTGGCCTGAATCATTAGAATCATTGAAATACCACTTTCAGATTAATCTAAACACATTCGAATGATCAAAATTCTCAATTACACTAGATTTCTAGACAATAAAAGTTGAATATATCATATAGAACACTAACAAAATACATAACAGCCATTGCAACTAGCAAATAGACAAAATTATCACTAAATGATTAAAAACTTGGTAACTTATGAATGATTCTTTAATGTAAAAAATTGCCCACATATTTAGCTCAAACAAAAATTATTCTCTCCTTTTATGGAGCCAATCCAAATAACAATGAACTTAATGTTAACAATATTTTTACTTGGCAATATACTTTGTCCATATAAAAACATTTTTATTTAGAAACGTAAAGAGAGAAAGAGGAAGAGAATGAGAATAAAATATGGTTATCAAGTCTAAAACAAAGAAATTAGTATACACTTGTTATATGTTTTTGGGCACATTAGTAGTTATCTAAACTTTCAATTCATGAACTAATCATAAAACCTTAAAACCCACTAATATAGAAGAAATAAAATAGTATAAAAGCAAAAAAATAGAAGAAACAGATTAGTACCCAGTATGCATTTAATCCTTTCAGTAGATTCCTTGACGCAAATGTTAAAGTTTTGAAAAAAGGAATAAGAAAATAGGGAAAAGAAGAATAGATTTGGTCATCTAAACATAAATTCTCATAGTTAAGAGGCTAAATGTTTTTTAACCCTAAAAAAAGTTGTTTCACTATTTTTATTTAGATATTTGGATAACTCAAATAGCCAATTCAAATTTGAGCTAAACTAAATAACTTAATTTTTTTAACTTAATCCGAACAACTCGAATGACTCAAAAAACTTGGATTGTTTAATCCAAAATTTGAGATTTTAATCAATTTTTTTAGTCAAATTAGGTTTTGGTCACCCTAAGTATAAATGTTAATTAAGAATTGAAAATAAATAAAGACAAAACTAAGTTAAGAGTAAGAATATAAAACACACGAAGCATAAAGGTTCAGCTCTTAAACTGAGAGCCTATATCCTCTCTTCTTGGCACTTCTTTGCTAAGGTGATTTCCACAGTCCATAAGTGAAAATTCACCTTAAGGCTATGTTATAACCTTACAATCACCATCTTTTGAAGCTAAGATAGAACTTTCTAAATCCCTTTAAGATTTCTACCGAAGTTCTTAAGTAATCTAACTCAATCTTCTTGTAAACCTTCTATAATAAGAAAATGTGTTTGTAAACTAATCAAGTCCTATAATAGGTGGGTGTTTGTAAGAATTTAAGTGTAATCAAGAAGAGATACAAGTGAAATGATTAATACAAATGTGTACAAGAAGGATAAAAATAAGAAATTGGAGATTTCTGGCTTGCTTTATTAATTTCTTGATCAATCTTTGGCATCTTTTAAAGCTTCGAGTGTTGCAATCCTCTATTTATAGCTTAAGAATGAATTATGGATGTCGGGTATTAATTTGGTACGTAGATAGCTATTGTGAGTTTCATAAATTCTTTTTTATGTTCAAACTTGCATCAATGTATCGATCCATTGTGTAGATATTGATACATTTCTTCAAAAAGTTTGCCTATTATACGCTAGGCATCGATTCAAGTTGGAACTACATCGATACAATCTGAAGTGTATTGATATAAACAAAAGTATATTTGTTAGCTTTAATTGCTTTAAATTAACCTCAATTTTGATGTAATAAAAACTTAAGCTTAATTAGCTTATAATTAAATATTTTCAACTTAGTATTTAATTTGAAAATATTTTGAAAACTACTAAAATGTTTTTAACTCCATAACTTATCAATAATGTGTTCCTAATGCATACTTTTATGAAAAAAAAATAGGATAAGTTTTACAAGTTTGAAAATGAAGAAAAATGCTCTAAAAATGATTTTCATATGAAAGTATCGATACACTTATTGTATGTATTAATACAACGCCTGGTAGTAGCTAAACAAACACAAAACTCTTGAATGTATCAATATAATAGTGCAATGAATTGATACATCAAGAATTGTATCGATACATCAAGAATTGTATCGATACATCATGCTATAACCCTCATATTTTGAGTGTTTTAATAGAATGCATCGATACACAAGGCAAATGTGTTGATACATTATCATGCAGAATAATAAGAAATCAAAATTATAAAGCTTCTAATGGCTCTAAAACTTAGCATCCAAATCGCAACGGTCATAAATCCATTCCAAGCAATAAAAAAGTTTCATCAACACTCCCAAAAGTAAAAATTAAGAAACATTATGAGCACATAGCCAAATCCTTCATTTATTCTATCTTCTAGGTAGTTTAAATTGTATATAGCATTAATTCTTCCTTTTAGACATCCTATTTTATCTGGGTCTTTAATTAACTTTTTCTTAGAGCTTAAGTGGAATTTTTTAGTTTTAGATCTTTCTAGATGAGTTATAGATGATAGAAAAGTTTGATTAAGATTCTAGTTAATTTTAGTAAGCTTAGTTGAATGTAATAAGGCATCTGGGCTTAGTTATTTGATTTATGAGGTAGGCGCCAGATATGGAAAATTGGGTTTCAGGTCCTAAAAATCTGAAAATGTCAAAGCTTGACCCAGATATGTCTCTTAAGGTGATAAAAGTGTCTATTGAGGTCATTTGGATGAAAAAGAAACTTGTTTTAGAAGTCATAATCAAAAGTCAATATAGTGACAAAATACAACATTAGGCAAAGTCAACTATAAAAGTTAACTTTTTAGCCTAGAGTTAGATTCTAAAAATGGAATTGTTTTATAACTTAAATTTCAAAATTGATTACACAAAAATAAAACTAATGATGGACTTTACGTGAAAGTGTAATCAGGCTAGAGTTGTGAAAAGATCTTAAGAATCTAAAAAGTTAGGAATTCTAGAGGGCTTAATCTGTGAGGTCTGGGATAAAAATTTCAAATTGTTTCAACCAAAGTCTTTATGACACATTCTTGCTACATGATGGAACATTCAATTGCACTTTTACATAGACAAATCACGGTCAATTGAATGGAATAAAACTTTGTAAATAGATTATCATAAGAATAAAGCTTTGGCCAAATTTTGACATGTGCATAATGTGCTAATTTTATTCATCCATTCATTAATGGCATTAATATAATCTCCCCTAAAATTAGTTAAAAGGTTAATGATTAAGCTAAGGTCACCCTAGGCTTATTAAAGCTTAAATCATCAACTTTAATGCCTTTAAACAAGCGTGATTAAACATAATTTCATAACTTCCAAACATTTAGCAAATTTTAAAAATTTCTAGAACATTCTCTTTTCTCTCAAGCTCTCACCATCTTTAGGAGGAAGATCTAGATTGGAGTAGATATAATTTTTATCTTTTCTCTTTAATTTCATTACAATTACATGATTTTAATGATCATTTCATCCTTATCGATGCTTGAAAGATGTTTAGTCAAGCTTATTTCATGATCTTTAGTGTTTAGCCTTGATGATTCATGATAGTATTATGTTTGCATCTTGATTTAAGCTATTATTGTTTGATTTCTTTTTGTTTAAAGCATGATCCCCTGTTTAATTATTGAAATCTAGCTCATGATCAATAGGCAAGATCAAGTGTTTGAACCAAAGGAGAACTATAAATTAAGGTTTGATTAAGGAGAGCTATAGTTCTTAGGATTTGGATGATTTAAGTTTAATTAAGATAGAATTTGATGACATTGAGCTGAAAATCTTGAAGTTTAAATGATGAAATCATGATTTCTAGCTTAATATGGTGTTTGAACATGATGAAAATGAAAGAGCTTGGTTCAGCTAACTAAGATTAGTTTAATCTTAAGCTTAATTGATTTAATCTTGCATGCTAATTTGAGCTAGTATGAGCTGATTTGAACTAATATTTAAGTTCATAGAACTTAAATCTATTGTCAAATAAGGAAATCATAAGTTCTAAAACTTAGAAAACCATTCAAACAAAGAGAGAAATTCTTTGCTATGTTTGGCCATGGTGATTTCTTAGTAGGATTGAGTGAGCTTTGCATAATTGATGCTTAATTAATGAAACTTAGATGAATTGAGTTGAGATAAACTTAGGTAAACTAAAATTTATGTTTAATTGAATGAATTTATAAGCTTAGATGTTCAATTGATGAGCTTAAATGCTAAAAAGCATGTTTTGATTGTTAATTATGTTGATTGAATTGAATCCAAGCTTGTTTTCATATGTTTGATTGTTGATTAATGAGAATTTGATAAGAAATTGATGTTTAGACTAGCTTTGGTAGATTTGGCCATGTTGATTTTGTGTTTAGAATATGTTAACGATGATTAGTTAGTAGAACCATAGGCTAGTATTCTGTGTTTGATAAAATGCATTATAGAATGTTCAAGTTGTGATAAAACCTTATTTTTCACAAAAAGATTCCCCAGAGGCAAGCTTTGGTTCACTTAATCAATAGGTAAATCAAAGTGTGGTTTTGTTTAATAAGCTCTTTAGTCAATAACTTGGGATATTAAATAAAATAACTTGAATTAAAGTTGCTTTGGAGCAAATAAAAATATTTTTAAGTGTTTAAATATGCTTGGATGAGTCAAAACTTGGTTAGCCTTAACTTGAGTCATTATATTACATTTAGGTGAGTCAAATGTTGCTATTTAGATTCATTTTGTTTGCTGATTATAGCATACAAATGGGTGGCACTGATGTGCCATTCACTTGCTAAGAATAAAAATTAATGAAAAAAAAAGCGATAAAAGTGAAGCCATTTGCATGACTCTGAAGCATATCGCCAATATGGAAAAACATGTTTCTAGGTCTTGGCACTTAGAAGTCTTTATTGTTCCCTCATATATGACATTTATAAATTCTATATGGTCTCATTGTTGGACATTCGAACATCCAGAAACATATTTTAAAATATGACATGAGGCTTAGTGGCTATAAGTTGGGTTAGAGCTACTGTTGCAGTCTAGCACAATTGTCTCATAAAAAAGATATATTTTGATTAAGTTATAGGCCTTATAAAATTTTTTCAGTATTTTTCTCATAGTCCTCATTGATTGGGTTATGAAATAGGCTATTCAAATATTTGATTTCATGATCAGATGAATACAATGAAATCCTAAAACACGAGCTGTTTGCATGGCTCTATTTCAGCGCCTAATCATGATTACATGCTATTTTCAATCATGATAATCATTCCTGTGTATTTTTATCATATTTTTAGATAAAATTAGAGTGAATAAGCTTTCCAAGCATGTATGGCTTGTCAAATGGGTATCATAGATGAATCAAGAAGAAAATCCAGAAGACATGCTAGTAAACATGTTATGCAATGCAATAATATCTAATTAAAAAAATTTACGTGGCAACCAAAATAATTTTCTTGTATTTTTTGAATACTTTTAGATTAAAATATAGTGAGTTAGTATTCATTAGAATTTGGTTTGAGATTTTATGTGATAGTAATAATCCAAAATAAATTTGGAGAGCTAAAAGGATCAAATCTATTCCTGTTTCAATTTTCTATGAGTTTGATGAGGCATTTGGATGCGTTGGAATTCATTTCGGAAGTCATGGTAATGAGTAAATAGGTCTAGAAATGTCCTATAAAAGGTCCCTAGTGACTCACTCTGAAGCTTCCAAGTTGAATTGAGTAAAATTGATTTTTAGTATTGCCTTCAAATTTTTGATTTCTCCAATTTAGTCTAAGTGCACTATATTTGTGATTTCCTTTAAATGGAGTCAAAATTGATAAAAAAAAATACTGAAAATAGAGTCAATAAGTGAGTATTTTTGGAGTCAAGCATTTTGGTGATATTTTTCCTTTTTATATGATTTTTACTCTGAATCAGTTGTGAATTTGAGTTACTTCCGATTAGAGGTTTGGGATACATTTTTTATTAAAATTTGTTTGATTTTGATAGAATAAATAAAAGGTGGACATGATTAAACCTATATGATAGAAATCGAAGAAAAATCAATTTAGAGATGTGTGATTAGTTGGTACGAAGTATGAATAAATAAATTCTGAGAGGGATCAAGTCTTTACTTGATCCATATAACTGACTCCTAAGCCCAACTTTATAGATCTCTAGTCTACGCAAATCATAAAATCATTCCTTTAAAGTTTCATAACTCTTTAGTGACGGTTTTGATAGGTAACAGGTCACACCTTTAGCCAAAATAGATCGGTGACAAATCTTTAACCCTGTCACTCTTATATTTCAGTACAAAAGGTTTAGATGAGTGATTCGTTTGACCAGATTGGGCCTTACGATGATTCGAAGTGTTGTCTGCTTTGATATATTAAGGTTCGTATTTTGATATATTATGACATTCCTATTTTTATTTTCCTTTGTAAATTCTATGATTATAATTTTTCATCTTCATATCTAAACTCTTGTAAACACCTAGCCTTTACAGGTCTTCTTTGTTTACATTAAATACAAAGGAGGTTTCTACTTAGCCTTTAAAAGTAGTGAGTAGAGATTCTATCTTAGCCACATAACACATAGGTGAAAGGTTGCTATCTAAGCCTTTCGAAGATAGAAAATGTAAAGGTTATACTTTATCTTTGAAAAGTATCAATTCATAAATAATAAATTAGAAACTCCTCAGCAAATAAGGCCAAGTGTGAGGACATTGGCATTGAGGTTCAAACTCTATAAATCTATTATGTTTGCTCATCTTTCCCTACACTTTTACTTGCAATTATTATTAATTGTCTTGTTTGTTCATGTTCTTTAATTGAATTTCTCAATTTTATATTTAAAGTTTTTATTTGCAAAAATTTTAAAAAATCAAGTCACCCCTATTGATTTCTTTCATCGCTAGATCTAACAATATTTATATAAATTAGGGTTTTAAAAAAGTTTAGCTATTGCCAAGATGTATTGAAACACATAACACTTGTATCGATACACTGAGTTTGAAAACTCATGTAACTTGTTTTTCTTGGCTTTAAAATGATTTTAACTTATCTCAAAAATATTTTAAGTATAAATGTGCATTTGGAACACCATTTTTGAGAAATTAGAAAGTTAAAATTACTATAGTAGTTTCTAAAATAATTGTAAATTAATTCACCCTCTTGATTTCTTTCACCACTAGGTCTAACAATATTTATATAAATTAGGGTTTTAAACAAGTTTAGCTATTGCCAAGATGCATTGATGCACATAACACTTGTGTCGATACACTGAGTTTGAAAACTCATGTAAAATGTTTTTTTGGGCTTTAAAATGATTTTAACTTATCTCAAAAATATTTTAAGTATAAATGTGCATTTGGAACACCATTTTTGAGAAAT
>JBBYHO010540841.1:3337-15049 GCA_038382025.1 Adansonia gregorii
TCTCTCTCTCTCTCTTTACCTCGGATTGCAACCACGTTTAAGTTCAATCACTTGGTTCTCGCATTTCAGGGTCTTAATTCATTTTGATTCATTTTGCCTCCTCATACTCATAGTATCTTTTTTGTTTATCTGAAAATATAGATTATAAGCCCTTGTTGTTGGCCGAATTTGTTTTAACAGGCCGTCGCTGAGTAAAACTATTTCAAGTTACTTGTTTCCAACCTTTTTGGTTTTAAAAATTGTTTATGCGGGGTTGTCATTGGCTCAAGTTCCAAAATTTTGTTATTAATTTTATGGGTTTTTGGAAAATGCAAACAGAGAATTACAATTATGTTTCTGTTATAGATATATGTTCTCCGGAGTTTTAAATTATTTTGCTTTGTTGTGACATCCTGTCTGTATGTCTATTATTTGTTTCTATAACAAATGTGGTTTTTTCTTGGGTTTCATTGCTGCAACATTTTTCTTATTCGTTCATAGTTGTAATAATGATATAAGCTACTATATTTATTTTTAATGTGCAGAATTTTTTTGTGCGAAATATCAGGTTCATGTGATGGATATGTCTGATGCAGTCATAGTGAATTCAAGCAGATTGAAATCTATCGTATGGAATGACTTTGACAGGGTTAAAAAAGGTGACACGTTTGTGGCTATTTGTAGGCATTGTAAAAAGAAGCTTTGTGGGTCAAGTACTAGTGGAACTTCGCATCTGAGGAACCACTTAATTAGGTGTCAGAGAAGATCTAATCATGACAAATCTCAATACATTTCTGCTAGAGAGAAGAAAAAGGAAGGATCTCTCGCCCTTGTGAGTATTGATCAAGAGCAGAAGAAGGATGATGTGCTTAGTCATGTGAATCTTAGATGCGAGCAAGAGCAGATTAAAAATGAGCCTGTTAGCATTGGTAGTTTTAGCTTGGATCAAAGGCGGAGCCAATTTGATCTTGCTCGCATGGTCATATTGCATAACTATCCGTTGGCTATGGTGGAGCATGTTGGATTCAAGATATTTGTCAGGAATTTGCAGCCATTGTTTGATCTCGTGACGTATAATAAAATTGAAGCTGACTGCATGGAAATCTATGCAAAGGAGAAGCAAAAGGTGTATGAAATTTTGGATAAGTTGCCTGGAAAAATCAGTGTAGCTGTTGACGTGTGGACTGCTTCAGATGATGCTGCATACTTGAGTTTGACAGCACACTACATTGATGAGGATTGGCAAATAAAAAAGAGGCTTCTGAATTTTGTTACTGTTGATCCTTCTCATAGAGAAGACATGCATTCGGAAGTTATAATGACTTGTCTGGGGGATTGGGATATAGACCGGAAGTTGTTTTCTATGATATTCGATTGTTTCACTAGTGAAAACATAGTTGATAGAATCAGGGATCGACTGTCACGAAATAGGTTTCTTTATTGTAATGGTCAATTATTTGATGTTCGTTGTGCTGTAGTTCTTGTAAATCACTTGAGTCAGTTTGCCTTGGAAGCTCTCTGTGAAGTTACCCAAAAGATTCGTGAAAGCATTCGCTATATTAAAAGTTCAGAGGCAACACTTGCTAGGTTCAATGAGCTGGCTTGTGAAGTTCAGGTCGAAAGTAAAAAATGCTTATGCATGGATAATCCATTGAAATGGAACTCGACATATTTTATGCTTGAAGTTGCATTGGAATACAGGAAAGTTTTCTCTTGTTTGCGGGATCATGACGTTGTCAACATGAAGTTCCTCCTATCTGATTTGGAGTGGGATAGAACGAGTGTCATTACTAGCTTCTTGAAGCTCTTTGTTGAAGTTACTAATGTTTTTACAAGTAGCAAGTATCCTACTGCAAATATATTTTTCCCTGAGATCTGTGATATTCACGTGCAATTGATTGAATGGTGCAAGAATCCTGATGAATACATTAGTTCTCTTGCCTTGAAGATGAGAAAGAAGTTTGAAGATTACTGGGATAAGTGCAGTTTGGGTTTAGCAGTTGCAGCTATGTTAGATCCTCGATTCAAAATGAAGATCTTGGAGTATTACTACCCACAATTATATGGCGACAGTGCTTCGGAGCTTATTGATGATGTTTTCGAGTGCATTAAATCACTTTACAATGAACATTCTACTGTCTCCCGATTTGCATCTGCCCTTGATCAGGGACTTGATTGGCAAGTAAGCGGTATTCTCGGTTCCAGAGCAGATTCCAGGGATAGGCTGATGGGATTCGACAAGTTTCTTCATGAAACATCCCTGAGTGAAGGCTTTAACTCGGATTTAGACAGGTACCTGGAAGAACCTCTTTTTCCCCGAAATGTCGATTTCAACATATTAAACTGGTGGAAAGTGCACACTCCACGGTATCCTATCCTATCTATGATGGCACGCAATATTCTAGGAATTCCCATATCGAAAGTTGCGGCCGAATCGACATTTTCCACAGGAGGAAGACTGCTGGATCATAATTGGAGCTCATTGCCTCCAACTACTGTTCAAGCCTTGATGTGTTCACAAGATTGGATTCGGAGTGAACTCGAGAGTTAGCACCCTAGTAACCATTTGTTTCTTTCTTTCAATTTTGTTTTCGATGGAAGGAAAGAGGATGAGGCGTCGGCACCATTTTTTGTGGTTGCTGCTATTTTCTCAACAACTTTCTTCTTTGTCTTTCTAAGAAATTTAATGGATTTATATCATACTTAAAATCATTCGGACCAAAACTTTCTGCTAATCTTTAGGCAGCTTTAAATCTGGTGTAAATGAATTGGTTGTACAGTGTATCTAACTATTAACGAATACTACCCGAGTGTCTTTAGAGCATTTTGTAAGCCTAACTAATATATATAACTATTTATGGTAATGATTTTATATTTACTATATGTTGATTTTAAGTAGCAGGGGCTTAACTTTGATCTTATTTTATTTTAATATATATCTCAAATATGTATCACTATATTAAATCCTTTTATTAACGAGATTCTCCTAAAAACTGTGTTGAGTAGATTGTTAAAGGGTCAATTTTCTGAACTTAAATGCCTATGCGCTAAAGCAGCAAAATTTCCGAACTGTGTTGAGTAGATTGTTAAACTGTTGCTTTGATTCAACGCATATATTTTTATCAAAAGACAGATAATAAGTGTTGGAATTTCTTCCCTTGTCTCCCTAATTCATTTGCTTAGTTTCCTTGTAAATTACAGCCCTAAACCTAATATCTAATGTAAACGGTTAGTATTATAATTTATATCATATTTATATATTTTATAATTAATATTTATATAAATTTTAATATATTAATAATTTATACTTTATAAATTTTAATACATTTTTATGTTATTAAGATCGTCCCATATCTGGGGTTATCTTGTTTTTTCAACTTCCAACCAGGGAATCTCTCCCCGGGAAAAACAAAGATGGAAAGAGGTCAAACCTGAGATTGTGCGGGTCGAGAAGAACACCACTATATCGACAAGTCACCTTCTGCCAGCTCTGCCACGGACTGCTCAAAAAGGTCTATGGTGTATGAATTGTCTGTATTTTCTTATGCAGAGAGTAAGATTATTGGATACAAATATAATATAAAAATATAATTTTTATAAAAAAATAATATATATTTAATATAAATAAATATATTAAAATTTATTTAATAATTAAAACATGAATTATCAGCGTGCTCAAATTGTTGTGTCTTCTTTCATTGCCTCAACTCCTTTTCTAACTTTTAACTAACTAAATAGAATGCATATGTATATATAGATAGATAGATATATATATATATATATATATATATTCTATTTTCATTATCAGATAGCTCGTCAACAATCTTCTCGGGTGTTTTTATTTTTATTTTTTTTTCATTTTATGGAAATCGTCGTAGCCTTTCTATTCTAATAAAGACATCTTCTTAATGGACTTTTTCATTTACAATGGAGAAACTAGTTTTTCCTTAATTGGGTCTTAAACTAAGAAGATTGAGTCCATGTAACGAAGACTTGCTTGAGTCTTCCTTCTGCTGCTTTCTGTTTGTTATACTTTTCTAAGCCTCAATTAGGTGTTGTTTTTCTTTGAGAGATGATCTGAAAACTAGGGTTGTAATGATAAATGCAATGCAGCAAATGGGTGTAAGCGAACTCTCTTTTCTTATAAGAAAAACCGAATTTAAATTACGATGACAGATTATGAAAGTAACAAGGGCTATTGTATTCAATTCCGGTCGGTGAAAAAAAAAATTAGAACCTTAAAATATCAACCGTACATAACTCACATTGCAACAACTATTTATACCCATTCGTCCCATTGTATCTTCCATTTCCTTTTTGGATATATAATTATTGGGAAATGGGAGTTCAACAAAACCACAGTGAAAATTAAATGAACCCTCCTGTCAGATTTCAAAACTCAGATCCATAGATTAGTCACTGGTGTCCTTTGTGCGTGTCAGATTTCAAAACTTAGATTCAATCAGCTGATAGGAGTTTTATGGTAATGGTCTAGATGTAATGGATGTGTGCCAAAACCAGTCACTCAATCAGATCTTAGATTAGGGTTTTTGCCTGAATATTGGGTTTTTTCTCTCGACAAATCTAAACTTAGTCTGTCAAAAACGATAAAAGAAAAGTTTATAGACATACTGATATCTTGGTACCTGGATTTTGTTTCTTTCTCTAACAATTAAGCTTCTTAACTTGATTTTGGTTAAAAAAAGTGTCAACCTTGAAGATTAAGGTTTTGAATTATCGAATATTAAATTTCCCAGAGCAAATTTCTTTGACAAATTAAAATGGAATCCTGGTTTTACGCCATTTTTACTAGTTTTAAAGTGTAATCCTCAACACTTTGTATCATGGGATAACAGTTTCAAAAGTTCCTAAAGAAAGTTTTCTGAAAATCTCTTGCCTATATATATATATATATATATATATATGTATATAACAGCTAAATCAACCCACTAGCTTGGTGTTTAGTTGGACGAATGAGAGAACTCTATGTTGCAGAAAAGGATATAGTGACTGTTAAGGAAAACATGCCCGCATACCAAGACTGACCCAAGGAAATGATCGTTGGATCCAAAACTAGAGGAATAAGCTGGAATAGATTATGTCAGTTGAAAATGTCCAAAGCTTTCCTTGCATTATTTTCACCGTTTTAGCAACTTTCAGTCGATTGTTAGAATGGAAGAAATGACGGTTGAAAGAGCCTCTATAAAGGAGTAAGCTGCCAAATTGATCACAGGACACGCCTATTACACACTACAAACTCATCACGCTTTAAAATTGTTTGCTTCTTAGCAATCTGGGATTGAATTAATGCAATTTTCTTGTGATCAAGCTTTCAGTCAATTAATTTTTTCTATACACCTTTCGTCCATTTTCAATTATAATAGGTTTGCCTTAATTTGTTTCATTTTAGAGTATTAATTCTTTTTATTTAAACAATCTTTTTACAACTTTAAAAAGAATTTATAAATGGATTATCCTTTTGAAGTTGTAAACTATCTAATCAATGTTCACATTCAGATGCCCTTTGATAAAGTTTCAACTGGCTATATCATTTCGAAGGGTAAATATCTTGAACGTCAAACTTTGCTAATTTAAGTTACAAATTAATTGACATGCCTCATCAATTTAATGTGGTAAAAGATTAATTCTATAACTTCAATTTCTATTTTTTTGTTTGGGTCAAGATTCATACAACAATGAGTTTTGAAGCGATAGAGGGAAGCAGTGTTACCCTAAACAATAAAAACTGAGTTTTACCATTGAGTTAAATAATTTCGAATTAATTGACTAAAGTTAATTTACAATGTTGTTGAAGAGCTACATTGATATAATCGTTATATGTCTATTGAAGGTTGAAGATGTTTTCCATATCGTATATCTCCAACTATCTTCACTTATTTTCTATTATGGACATGAAAGTTGCCAATGTCCTTCTATGCAAAGGTATAAGCAGAGACTGAAGGCAAAACCTTCTTCCCTCTGGTTCCATACAGTTACTGCAAGTTTGGTTCTGAAGTAAGTACGTAAAAAAGTAAGAGAATCGTCGTCTTCTTAATCTTACCCAAAAATTCCACATTTCCGAATGAAGCTGTTGGAGAAATTTACATGTCTGCCCCATAGAATTCGTAGTTGTGGAGATCCAATGTCGAGCCATGGCTTTGCAGGGCCAGTGAAATGCAAAACAGCAGCAGACTCCAATGTTTGTCCATGAGCAGCAGTCGAGGATTTATAGCCTAATCCACCCACATGCCATAAAGAATCAATGGGACGCACCTGCCCCTCAAAAGCAAGTAAGGTTGGTGGATGAACTCCCGGCCGCCATAGCGTCAATCCGTAGTTGAGATTCTGTCGAAAGGTATATTTGGATTATTACAGCAACAAACAGAAAGGAATTAATTTATTTCGAGATTAAGAGAAAGAATTTCGTTTTTCCTATCATTAACAAGGGTCGGAGACTCCAGCAAGTAGCTACACGAAATCGTGTTTAAATAAGTGATTCTGTCAGGATATAAGCATGGATTTAAATTGCGCTTTGGATGCATTTTTAGTTTTGTATCGCAGTCAATTGTGTTAAATATCATCAATATAAATATCAACAATAGATAAAGTTGAAATCTCAAGATAACGGCTGTATACGAAAGTTTTAGAAGTGATCTAATACACGCAAGTCTAAGGCTCAAAGCAGTATCATGTCCCTCGTATTAAGCAGTACTAAAATTATTACCAAGCATTAGGTAATTTACACTTCCTACTAGTTCTACAAGCAAATAAAGAGCCATTAAAACTAATAATTTTGACTAAACCACTCAAAATTTAGGTGATGGTTGCAATTAAATGGGCATCAAAGCAACATTAATCGCCAAACAGACAATCAGTCAAGACAAATTTACTTACAAGTTCCAACCATTTACGATAAGATGTTGTGATGTTGGTCCTTCTCCAAGCTTCAAGATCGAAGACATTCATACCAGAAAGCCATGCGCATCGATCTTGGTCAAGGTTGGACGAAATTATTGGGTGTGAAAAGTTTAAGTAGTCCTTGTATTTCCTTCCTGGACAACAGTTTTCCCCACACCATGAATCAACAACTGCACCAACAACTTTCCCATTGAGATCCAATGTCCACAAAGATGATAAGTCATGTTGTACCACAACATCATCGTCCAAGAACACTATCTTGTTGAGTTCTGGAAACAGCTGTTGGAACTCATGAAAGTTAGAACATATCAATGCCCACTGAAATTTAAGGTTCAAAGTAAATTAGTTATCAGGTAAATTATTTTGACTCGGGTAGAGGTATCATACACATATATATTCAATATAGGTTTATTTAATTTTTTTTTATAAATTTTTCATATATTTGAAAGATATTTGAAAAATTACATCTCATACTCATATTCAAAAGTATGTTGAAATATGACAATTCAACATGATACTTAAAAAAATAATAATAAAGGTCAGAGAACGGTAGTCATCGGAAAATTTAAAGTTTTAGAGTACTTACTTCAGGTATATAAATGCGGAGATGATTCATGAGGGAAAGGCAGCTAGGGCTTAAAGCCTCCAAACAGAATTTGTTCTCTCCTTCATATTCAAAGTTTTCTTCTTTCAGATAATTGTAGTAGTGACTCCAGATCAAGCGATGAATTTCCAACATCTGCTTAACTCCAACATTCACCTCCCGAGACCAATCATATTGATGCAATCCCTTGACTTCCACTGCTGCTGATTTGGGAGAATTCATTGCAAACCATGCATGCATGGGGGTGTAAGTTTTCTTGTCTGTCACTACATGAAACACCAATTTTTCGGGATTTGCTGCAGTTTCAACCACGGAGGATACGACAACGGAGGCAGCCAGGACATTGTCGGTCAGAAGCACGACATGGTGAAAGGATGTGTCAGCAAGACGAGAGACGTGTTCAGGTGGAGGTAAAGGAGAGCGGGCCATTGTGTTTACAGCATACTCTTCTGCCAACATCAGGCTTAGGCAATATTGGCTCTTTGGGACACCCCGTGAAGCTAAATACCAGTACATTAATTCACGCTTCTTCGCTGAGTGGACCTTCTGCTCAATACCTAATAGCTGGAAAAACAAAAAACAATCCTTAACATAAACTCACGTCTCTTTGCCATTTGTTTAGGTAAATTTTTATACTTTTATTTTTCAACTTTAAATTTTTCCACCTCTAATTTATATTAATTTTTTTTAATTTTTAATTTATATTTAAATAAGAACTTAACATAAGTTAATTTTTCATTTAAAATAGAACTTATTTAATTACAATAGAAATATAAAAATAGAAATATAAGGCTAATTTTTAAAAAAATAAAATTAGAGGGTTTTCAATATTTTAGTATTCTTATAAATGGCAGGAATAAAAAGGTGCTTTATATTATTAATTGCTTTCCCTAATACTTGTCAGACATTGATAATCAAATTTTCCTGGTAATTCATATGTAACTACAAACATTAAAATTAACGATGCACTACAAAGCAGAAACAAATAAAGGGCATAATAGTGAACATCAACTCAAGTCCTTCAAGATGGTAGCCCGTGCAGGAAAGTAAATTATTGCAAAGACAATAACTCAACCTACTGGAACATTCAAGGAAAAGTGCATCAATCATATTTGATGGATTGTTAGCAACAAATAGAATCAAAGTATGTAGCTATTACAGAACTCGACGACAAGAGCAAATGAAAATAAATAATTAGATGCAGTTTCTCTAAGGTTATCCATTTTAAGGTCAATTTAACACCTTACAAACATGCGGTCATTCAACCTTTTCTGAAACTAACAAAAGTAGTAGTTAGAACAATTGTGATGCCACAAAATTGACTAATGACAAAGGGAAAAGTCTCATCTATCAGTGAACAAACAAGTGATTTATTTATAGAATACTGGGCTCTTAATTTTAATGATTAGAGATCAAAAACTTGGACAACCTTAAATGCAAATATATATAAAAAAACGTCTCATCTATCAGTGCCCTCTAAAACCACTTCAAACCCAGCAGTAATGCATCCATTTGGCAGAATAGGAAATCCAAGTTGCAAGTTGCTGGTGTTTCGAGCTCATTATTAATAAGTCCATCTTTTTGTCACACAAAGTTATTGTCTTGATCTTTTGCCCAAAAATATTGACACTCATTTCTTGAAACTGATCCATAGGAATAGTTCTCCCAAAGAAAACCAACAATAAAAACAAGTCAAGGACTGCTAAAAACCAAAAGCAATTTGTCTAGATATTTGCACGGGCTACTAGTGGACAAATGCTTCATCATCAACCAGTTCAGCCAAATTTGGTATGTTTTAAGGTTCAAAAGAGATGGTACTTACATAGCCGGCCCTAATTTATGATAAATCCGTGGAAAAGATGCTTTGGAAACTTTCATACTTTATCAACACTCAAAGTTATTGAAATGGCTAACGCATATTAGAGGAATTCTTTTGCCACACACCAGCAAAATTTCTGTCACTGATTGAGAAATGATAGCCGGAAGAACCCCAAAAGGTTATGAGACCTTCAATGACAGAATACATCTTAATGTTCGAACAAATAACCGATAATGACATAGTTCAAGATAAAATGGCCTAGAACATCCATTTTGAAAATGGTCGGGCATATGATGCCGTAGTGTCCCATAGTAAAGCATGGGTACTGCATATGCTTTTATCTGTCTTCTTTTTGCCCTATTTTCCCTGCCTCTCAGTTGCTAAGTCCCAGTACTCTTTAACATTTTTCATGTAACTAAAATCTATATTCTGCAATTTAAGAACCTTAAAAAATTTCTCGTATGTTTTTTATTACTAAGGTAGAGAGTGAAATAAGCCTAGCTTTGAGTCACATCAATTTAAAATGAAAATAAAGAGCACAAAGCCATATAAACTCAAATTACTACTTTAGGATGTTTTGAGTTAATATACTAATAGAGCTTTATAAAAAAAAAATTGCATTATTATTTAGAAACATTTGGGATGGCAGAATTAAACCACAGTTTCTTCGGTAAAAAAAAAAAAGGAAAAATAATTAACTCATTATTAATAGAGGACATAAATAGATACCAATGTCTGAAAGAGCAGAAAAGGAAAGGCACGTATATAAAGACAAGCATAAAATGAGTAAGAGGATTACCATAGCCTTTGTCTTCAAAGCAAAGGCCTTGATATCTTGTTGTTTTGAAGTCATCTCCTTCACAAGCTCATTGAATGACTCTAATGAACCCTCCATTCCCCCTTCAACACTGTTACCCTCTTTCACTTCCAATAGTGCCCTTGTCAGTTCTTCTCTAAGTTCCTTAATGGTACATGCAAGATGATCATGATAAAAACCATACAACTAAATCAGATATGATCAAATACAAGCCTTTCAACCCAGTTGACGTATATGATGATAAAAGGTGATGACAATATTGTTACATCAGCAGCGAGAGGTTGCCAGGAATCCTTTTGAATTTTTCCAAACCAAGAAAAAGTTCTACCTAGTTTTCATTGAGAACATAATGGAAGAATCAAAAAGAGCATTGACGGCAGCAAATTCTCGTGCCCGTGGACGAGTATTATAATAACAATATGATGATGGCAGGACAACTAACCAAGTTGCCAAGAAAGCAACTAATGGAGGTGAAACACGGAAAGTTCCTTCTAGATGTGCTTCTCCATGATCTATTTATCATTATGAGCACTTTTGTTGTTTCCAAAATGTTTGGGTTTTGGACCAAAATGCCATTTCCCTTGTAGATTTTTTTCAAGGAGAATGTTAATCAGTGGCATTGACCAACATAATATTTAAGAAAAAGTATAATTAATATATATTTTTTTAATTCAGTAAAATTAATTTATTAAATTTTAAAATGATAATTAAATAATTCATAATTAGTGCCTATCAGCAATACTTAAGCAAATCATTTTTCTAAGTAGAATTTTGCTAATTAATGCCCTAAGAGTTTTTTTTGGGTACACTCTAAGAGTATTTTTAAAGTTACTATATATAATAATATTTTCATTGAATGTATTAAAATATTTATAAATTTATCAACTAATGCATTTACTATAATATAATATTTTTTATATATTAACTAACCTTAAAGAGAAATGTTAAATATAATGTTATAAACAATATAAATAACATTAGAAGCACTTGTCAGTAAAACCCAAATATTCTAAGAGAAATGTTAACTAATACCCAGTGATGTTGGTTAAGATTATATATATATATATATCATTTTAATTAATACATTACATTTTTAAACAAATATATTAAATAATTTTGTTAAAAAATAACAATTAAATAATTTTTAATCTGCACTTATAAATGCCGATTAAGCAGACCCATCTTCTGAATATATTTCAAACTCTATGAGAGATCCGGGATATAAAAAAAGCTGCAAAGAGAAATGTATCTTCTATTCTGTTGTCATAATTATTTTTATAAAGTATATCTTTTAATTTGAGTGCCCATTATATAAAATAAAAATTAGTTGAAACAAAGCTAGAAAACAAATGAAGTGTACCCACCATTTGCACATTATTTTTTTCTTTTGAAATAATTTGGTTTTGGAAGATATATTCCTTTGCCTTAATGTCCCCATTTTTTCATCCTCTACGATATACAAATATTGGGCACAGAAAGCATACATATAAGAAAACATTAAAATAATGAGAAGATAACCTTGCTAGTTGAAAATTTTGGACAATAGTACCTCAGTTCAATCAAAACTTCATTTTC
>JBBYHO010540852.1:0-15043 GCA_038382025.1 Adansonia gregorii
ACTTCCCTTTACTTCATAGGGCCTTCTATAATAGGGGAAAAGCCTTCTATTTCCGTCAAATGACCCGGCCTCCCCTGGCTCTTCCACCGTCCGGGCTCCCTGTTGATGCTAAATAGCATTTACACACATCGCAGTTGCAAATGTGAATTTATCTAACTCTTACAGTAAACTATGCTGACTTTTTATCGACATTAGAACCCAATAAGAATATTTTTTTTTTCTTTCCTTCTTCATTGGTATCATTTTGATTTTTGGTGAAAGGTTAAAAATGAACTTGCAGGCTGATCAAAATTAATGCTGATGTTATACTTACTTTATTTCAAATAACATATGATCTACTTTTTAAATTATATTCCTTTTCTCTCTTTTTTTTTTTTTTTTTCATTCGTACTTGTTTTGTATTTTAGTATATCATTTAATATCATTTGCTAATTTACCTTTTGCAAGGCATCAAAATTTGGAATTCTTTTTCTTTACTTATTTGCTTGGCACTGTTTTTGGTTTGTATCTTTTCCATTTCTACTGTTTCTAATTGTTCTTGCTACTAGCAGTAATCTTTAGTTATCTTGAAAATGTAGCCTTGATCGATAACATGAGAAATTGTGTGTTAGTTGGTCAGCATAAACGATCTTTAGTTTGCCTTTGTAAGAAGATTTTTTAGCTTTTTAGTTTGAGCCACTTGATAAATGTCATTATTGTGGTGCAAAAATTTGTTCTGAAGAAAGGCTTGTGGAGCCAAGTCGTTCACGTTTGGTTCTAATATGCAAATATCGACTACTTTTATACATTTCCAACCCACCAAGATAGCTTTCGAAGAGGTTGGAAAACTCTCGTTCTTTAGATGATATATGTTTCAACTCGAAAGGGAAGATTTAGAAATTTTGAGAAAAAAAAAATAATTAGGCTTTTAGTTACTATTATGGCAAAGTTTTGGCACATCAAATTTTATACGGGAGTTTTGCCATAGATAATCGTTGTTTAACATGAATAACTTGACTTAAAACAAGGTTCTTTGTTATAATTTGACTTATAACAAAGAAGTTTTCCTTCTCTATTCTTTTATTGTCTTTCAAATGCGTGAATATTGCTTAATTGGTATGTTTATTAAATGCTTCTTTTATATGTTGCCACCATTTTTATATTTTCCCTATAATATGTCTACTTTATTCTTGGTTTTATATTTTTTTATGCTTTTCTTTTCTAAAATTAGTATGGGTCTTTAGTTTAGTTTCAAGTTAACAACCAAATTAGGGTATTAGGTTTAGAATGTTAATATTCAGATATTTTTAATCTGATTCCCGACTTGAAAAGAGATCTTGTTTTCATTTTTCAGAATTACAATGTAAGCTTTAGAAAGCAAATTTTTGTTCGACAATCCTACAATGCACTACTCAAATGAATTTCTTTTTTATTTTTATTTTTTGCAATATTTTTGGTTTTGCTATTCAGTGTGCTTCAAAGTCAATTTTTTTATTCCAATTTTTTTCATTTTTTTACAATGTTTATATTATTTGTATTATTCTATATTTTCTTAGATTTATTTGACAATGTTTGTTTCATTTTGTCCTTTGTCCTAAGAGTTTCTAGAAATGGACAATTAGTTTGAATAAAAAGTTAAACACCAAATATTATAATAATAGTAATAATAAAATTTTTAATTTGATATGTCCATTCTGTAATTTACTTTTGTTATTAATAATTATTATCCTTGGTTTTTACTCTTGACGATTGTTCTTTTCAATTAATCATCTCGATTGAAGATGTGTTTTGAAATTATATTCAAAATATTTGTTTTATGTCCTTCTCAAAATTCTCCCTAAGTTAAAATGTAAATTTATTATGGTATAGAGTTACTGCGTATGGCATTGTTTTTTCCTTTCGATTGGAGCTAAATTATGTTACATGTCAAAGGTTTATTGTTTTGCAACTTCAGAATTTGATTTCCTTTTTATTTATTATTTTGGTAGATGAAATCCATACAATTAAAATAAGATTATTTGAGGCCAATGTAGCAAGAGCAGGTGTGGGTAATGATTTTATTTTTTATTTTTTATGTTTGGATTCAGAGTTTAAAGTTGAATTTTCTTTAGCATTAAGTAATTCAGGTATCTGATTTTTTTACATATATACTATTTTAGATTATGCATTTGAAGATTAACCATTAAGATACATTGATGACTTCTTAAATAAGAAAACATGGTATATTGTTTTATATGAAATTTGATATTTACCAGTAATTGACTTTTGTTTTTCATTTTTTATGTTATATTTAGAAGGGATTTGATAAAAAAAAAGTTAAGTTACCTCATTAGGGAATAACTTGATTAATCATGCACAATTTAAAATAAAGAAGTATGATACAAAAAATACAACTATATTTATTGATTCATTATTTATATTTATATTTATATTTATATTTTTCTTTGCCTTGAAAAATTATTAAATTTTGATTGTGCTTACTATGATAGGTGATGACAATTTAGTGGACATTGGCCTATTTGTTGTTTAAAAATTCTTAGTTGAAGTCATGATCTATGGTCTTTCAATTTAATGCAAGCTATTAATTATATGCACATTGGGCTTTAAATGGTAATTATATATATATATATATATATATTTCAAGTCATGTAGCTAATTACTTTATGCTTTGCAAGTTTTGTAGCTAATTTTTCTTAGTGTTTTTTTCCCTCTGTTAATATTGTGGATTTAATTGTCTCTAGACAATCCACCTTTGTTTGCTTCATACTTCAGTCCTCTTCATTGGTTTGTTTATTTGTGGGGTAATTCATATATATAACTTCATTTATGTTTTGGTATGGATTGCCCTAATTCAATAATGTTAAATAGTTCAACAAGGATTGGATATTTTAGAAACTGACGAGTTAGAAATAGAGAGAACCTCATGCATCTCTTGCATCCATAGTCAACCAAAATGGTGGAGTTGTTAGAGGATTTAAGTTACATTCCACCGTTAATGCAAAAGGACATTTGCAAACTGCATAATCTATTTCTGGTGATACTCTAACTCAAAAGAGTGGTTCCTTTATGTTTTGTTTTGATACGATGTGTGCGGAGTGTGAAATGGGGTCAAGTAGTTATGCCAAGTATTGTCATTCGGATGGTCTTATTTTTTAACTTAATCATCAAGCTATTGATCCAATGCTCGCGTTGCGTGATGATCTTGTTAATAAAAGTTTTTGCCCATTCTTCTCCTTTTCCTCGATTGTGAAATTCTTTTGCCTATGATTATGCTACCAATCGTAAGTTGCTTTAACTTTAGCTATTAATTTGTTCTTTCTATGTCACATTATGTTTAACTTTTCTTCTCTTGCTTTTGTTGTTTGTTTGCATTTCTTCATTTCCTAGTAGTTTTTGACATTGATAATTATATTTTCAGCTTTTAAGTGGTCTATTATGATGGTGAATGAATATAAAAACATTCATAGTTTGAAGCTTATGAATAAATAACAAACTATAGATTCTTGAATCTTTCTTAACATTATATATGCATGGATTAAGTAGGTTAAAACCTTTCCTTTTTTCTTAGCAAATGCAGCAAAGAAAATGATCTAATATAGGATGATAATTACTTAACTCTTTCCAAACTTAATCAAATATCAATGCTTTATCACTTTTAAGAATAGGTTTGCATTAAGCCTTATTCACCTGCCTTCAATTTATTTTTCCTTTCACAATCCCCTCATATTATTTTTTATTACTTTTAATATTAAAACTATAATTTATATAGCGTACATGATTATCTTTACACCTTTGAAGTTTTACTTTTTACTTATAATTTTAAAAATTTTTAATTAAAATAATTATAAATTTTATATTTATCTTTTTATTATTATCAATTGTGTATTCCTTTAATTTTTTTTTTTCGAAATAACTATAACCTAATGGAATAATTTCTTAAAATATATATAGTATCAAAAGAACTTCTGGCCTACTCGCAGCATACTGCGACTCTACTTCTATTTTTACTATGAAAATGCAATCCACAAAAGTCAAACCATGACTGAAAAGGACAAAACCCTCTTCTACCCAACCGTGACTTTCATTTCAATCTTTTTACTGATCATGAAAAAATTACATCGTTAATGTTGACTTTTTACCGAGCGTGAAATAATCATCTCAATCTTTATTAACTGAAATAGTCCAAATATCAATACCAATATATATATATATATATATATATTAGGTATAAAAGTAGCAACTGCAAAAGTGTAAATACTAAACCACATATATGTTGGTACAGAAAACAGGAAAATACAAACATACATGAATTAAGAGCCATATCAATGTTACTAGAGTTTTATTCACTCGCACTAAAGGTGTGCAAAAAAGAGTTTTCATCCCATTAACTTCGAAAATACAATAAAATTTAATGATTAATTATTTATTATATTGATTTAATTAATTTATTAAGTATTGAACAGTATATTACAAAATTATCGAATCTTCAATAAAAAATTTTTGCAACAAACCTTTATAAAAAAAATCTAGAAAATTTTGAATATAAAGAGAATAGGAATAAAAAAGGTTTTAATAAACTATTTGTTCAGACATGTTTAAGCAAATATGTGATTAAATTAAACAACGTGCCAAGTGTCTTTTATTATTATATTAATACACAATTTTAGACCATCCAAAGGTTCAATTTGCACTAGGACCACATGTGTCCTCAATTCTTTATATCTAAATAATTTTGCAGCTTTACTTTTTCTTTTCCAAGGAATTTTATTTTGAAAATGGTCAACAATACATACTCTTAATTATTTATTAAATTATTATTCAAAAAAATTTTATTTATTAAATTAGTTGTTTTATCCTTAATTATTAATTTCTCTTATTAAATTGACAAATTATTTACTACCTTTTACTTATTTTTTTTCGAACCTTAAGGTCTTTATTAAAGTTAACCCCCATCAATTGATAAGTTTTTTTTATGTAAATTCAATATTCACTTTATGCTATCTAATTTATTTTTATAACAAAATTTTACGAGAATACTTTCAATTTTGTTATGTAAAGTCAAGGTTTGGCTATATCAAGTAAATTTGTATGTAGAGATAGGCAATGGAGGAAGGCAGGGGCAAAGATTACTTTATCCATTTTTGCTCCATTCTTGTATGGATGCTGAAAAATATCTAATTTGATGGATGTTGATTACATCTATAATTGCCCAATGATGCTATATTCTATTTTTTACTAATTATTTTTAATTTAATATTATAAAAAAACGTATTATAATCTATTTATTAACATAATCTTAATATGTAAAATTCTTTAGTATATATTATATAAACATATAAAGTATATCTATATAATATTAGTATACATATGATTTTAGTATATATCTAATATATATATATATACACTAAAAATATATAAAATATTCAGAAATATTTAGAAAGTAAAATAATAATTTAAAAAAATAAGTAGGGTGGAGCAGATTGAATATTTACCAAAACTGACTTGATCACTCCACCAAACATCCACTTAAAAAAAAAAAAACTCCAATTCGAAGTAGATTAGAATAAAATCTGTGGAACAAATCTAGTTTTGCCATTCCTATGCAATGACGCAAAGTTTGCGAATGAAAGGGGCCCGTAGTTACCTTGTTCTGCTCTCTCATAAAATATTCAGCAATGCCCTGTATCAGTCAAAATAGCTGGCCATTATAATCAGGAATCAGCAAAATTCTAATGCTCAGTATCACATTCATATTTGACATGTGCTATATATTCTAGCATAAATTCATTAATTTTTTTTATTTAACTCCGGTGTTAACACAGACTCTGCAAAGCCTTGAAACTTAAACCATCATAACTGAAGGAAATTGGAAACTAATGTCCCAAACTAACCTGTCAGTACGTGAAAACTGTAACGCTCTCTTTTGTTGGTTTAAATTATTGGTTATTTAGAACTTGGGTGAGTATCATTTTACGTGTCACATGGCCTAATTTAATTATGTTGGCCTTATTCACTGTTTTGCTATGTACATTTACATTCCGATATCCTTTAGTGGTATAAATATAATGAGGTTGGATGCTCGTGCACGTCAGGATGGATGTTGCTATTCTTGGGTCAGGGTTTCATAATCTTGATGGTAAGCTCTTAATTCAGTAATTTCTTCAAATTATTTGGAAGCTTCTTTTATATATATATATATATATATATATATTTAGGTTCAATACTTCCTTTGAAGGTCTCTCCACTTGCTTAGTTTTGTAAGGTATTCAAGCACACATGTTCAAGCACATGCACATCGTGGACTGCTTGAATACATAATCACTATCCAAGACTCTCATTTTTAAGTGCATAATCTAATGCCTCGATGGCTCAAGAAAATCACATCCGGATTTTTTTATTCTTTTAAATTATTGTGTATGTTTGATATTAGTGTTATACAAATATTTAACGTGGATAAATGAAATTATGATCTCTCAAATATATAAAAAAATTTTAAAAATATTAGACATGCTTATATCAAACATATATAAACATGTGATACTCGACCAGGGGTGGAGCTACCTCATAGTATGAGGATGCTAGGCCCCCTCAAAAATTTTTGAAAGTCTCTTTAATACATAGGTTCATATGTATTTATATATTAAATATAATTAAATTGACCACTTCCAAAACAAATTTATATCTATCTAGTTTAATCTTGCACTTCTAAAAATTTTTAAAATCTTTTAATGCATTATATATTTATTTTTTAATGGTCCATCAAATATATATTATATACTTATCTTTTAATTATTGGTTAAGTTCAACATATTAATTTTTAAAATGTTTTAACTTCCTTTATATTTATATTTGGCCCATAGTTATATGTACTATATTAATTTTAAGGTAAAACAAAATGGTATCAACAGTATACCATTTTGATTTTTGTAATAGTTCATGTATCGTATACCAATAGTGTCTAGTTACATAATTACTAGTAAGATCATATTGTTTATCAATCTGTACTAGGTCATACCACTTGGTAAAGGTGTCTATGAATAGCGGCTCGAAAAAATTTGATTCTAAGCCAAGCCCGTCAATCTAAATCACTATTTATCCCTATTAAAAAATATTTTTATGTAAACATTTATATATATTTATAATTAAATTTAAATAAAATTATTTCAATTAAAAATTACTATTTCAACCTAGCTTGGCCTAACTGAGAACAAAAAAATTAGAGCTCATACTTGCAAAGTTTGGTGGGCTACCCAACTCATAAATAAATCTATTGAATGGTACAAAATTTTAATTTATATATATATATATATGAAAGAAGTTTTTCCCGATAAACTACTTTGGTTTGGCACACAAAAGTTCTTGGTTAGTTTTCTTGTACACGCTAAAATCCAAATAAAAATAGTTTAGTTATGATTTTTTATATCTAGGGCATGAAGCTCAGGTAAGACAAGATTTCTTATGTAAGATCAGCCAGTTCTTTTCTTAGTTGATCTTATTGGTGTTTACTCCATAGTATTTCGTTTGTCTTCTTTAAGATGTCCTAAGTATGAGGTAAAGAGACAATGCTTCTTTTCTAAAAGAAAATTGCCAGCCAATCCGGCGAAACAAATATGCTAGCCATGGAAGATGAAGTAACCAATTTACAACAGGGATGTCCCATAATGTTCCAAATTGTTAAGAAAATCCAATTTGAAAGAAAAATGCTAGAGCTGCATATCAGACTCAAATTGGATCCAACTTTCCTCTCAAAAGGACCCAACTTAATGGTGATTCCACATCACATAGTTGACATCTGATCATCATTTTTTGACCACAAACAATTAAGTTGATACCATCATGGCCTCGCCCCATGCCTAGCAATGCAGCAGACTTGTCGATATTCCCCTACAGCAAAGACAATCAATCTACCTTTTGGCATTGAATCTGGCCACCTTTTATTTTTTTCCTAATCTATCTTTCTCTTATTTAAGGTGGTCGTTTGGTAATCTTTTGTTCTTAAATCCATCAATTAACAAAATGATTAATAATTCTCAAATTCATGAACGAACTTTTCAAAGAAAACAAAATCAATAAAAGCTGAAGGCCAGAAAGGAAAAGCTAGAGAAGTACCATGAATCCAACCACATTCACTACCAGCTTTGTTTATATATATATAAAAAAAAAAGGAAACGCTCTCGTGACCCAGGCCCACCCATGAGTTTTTGTGATTTTAATCGATTCAATTGAGTCTCAATTCCCATTTTAATTAATAAAAATATTTTTTATTTAAATTTAATTATAAATTATTTAAATATTAATATAAATAATTTTTAAATAATAAAATAAATTTACGAATAAAATTAAACTCATTTAAGATCGCACCTAAATAAAATATTTAAAAAAATTTTGAACCAACCTGACCGGCAAATCCACCAATAAGTAAGTCCCCCTAATTTGTTCACATTCCCTCTCTTTTTTGCACTCAACTTTTTTCTTTTTCCTTTCTTTTTGGCCTTTTGATAATTTCTGCCACTGTTAGACACCTATGTTCCATCATCATTCCCTTCCCTTGCAGCTTTCTTTATAATATAAGATGCTCACAAATTCGCAATGCTAACAGCTTTACACCATTTTCTTTTGGTATTTAAAAGAGAATGCCAGACATTTCCCATGTCCTTAACTCATTTCTTGATTGGCTTCAACTTAATATAATTTACCATACATTTCATTTTCCCTTCTGATTCTCTCTCTCTCTCTCTCTCTCTCTCTCTCTCTCTCTCTTAAATAGCAAGAATAGTGTAGCAAACATCCATGGCTGCAGGTTACAAGTTTGCAACATTTTTGCATAAAAATACCAGCAAAATATCTGTCATTCTAGTCTATGCAAAACATGAATGGCTCCTACTCAACTCCTTGTTCACTTGCTTGATTAAAAATTTTGCCAACTATTTTGGCCTTGAACCGCCATGTCCATGGTGTTCCAGAGTCGATCATGTCTTAGAGCCTTGCAACAACTCAAATAGGGATCTTGCTTGTGACAAGCATGCTACTGAAATTTCCAGATTGAGTTGTTTCTCAAGTCATGTAAAACTAGTAGAATCACATCTTAGATGTGAGGAATGCTTGGCTTCTAGGCCACCTCGTATTGATAATATATAATATAGTGGAATGACAAGGAGAATTGGTTTCATTTCATGGGTGAGTACTGATCACAAACTTGACAACGGTGAAAAGGTTGTCCCTTTTTTTCTTGCCGCAAGAGGAACTTTGGCAGTAAACTTCATCCTGCGTGTTTCTTGTTCAAGCCTACTTTGGATGCTACGGATTATGCAAACAAAGAAAGTTTGATTATAGAAGCAATAGAAGATGATGGCCCAGAAAGCGATCACAGCAAAGAACCAAGCACACCTGACAACCAAGCAAATAAACAAGGTGAGGGTCTGATTGAGATGGAACTTAATCCTGAGGAAGATCAGAATGAAAACGATGATGGGGCTCCAGCTGAACATCAGATGCGTTCGGATGTTGAAAGTTTTGGACTTAGAGAAGCAGCTGGAGAGCAATGCTACCATGAAAAGGTTTTACTTAAAGATGACAAACCAGGCAGCATGAACATTACAGAGAAGCATCTCAGCTTTGCAAGTGAGGCCGTTAAGCCTTTTTTTTGCAGAAGATGATCTGCTAGGGTTTATCGATAAGCACCCTGAGAAATGTGTTTCTGATCTCGGATTTCCTGTTGAATTAATCAATTGATCGTCATCCATAAACCACTGCTCAGAAAAGCAAGATAATGAAAATGAAACTTGTGATTCTCTACTTGAAGAGACAGCATTACATGCCACAGATGAGAGTCCAGAGATTTGCAGTCCCAAAGAAGCTGAAAGCCTGGAGCTAGTTGCAGGTGACACAAAGAATCCATCCATTCTAGATGCTGATAAAGGAAAAGAATATTTGTTTGATGTGGCATATGAACCTGTTCTTACCTTGCATTGAGCCATGGATGGCAACCACACAGAAGCTTCAGCTATAAAAGAGCCTCCGGGTACGGTAAACTGTGACACAAAGACTCTTTACGGCTTATTTCTTTAACCATAGTATATTATTACTTACCTTACGACATTCAGTGTCCATTTTAAATGTGTTCATTTTGAGCAGCTCATCAAAAACACAGGAATGGTCCTAATCTTTTGTCTGAGCTACCAAAACCTGAGACTTTGTTAAGCACTAATCTGCCTCCAGTTCAAGAATCAGTTCCTACATTGCAGGGCATACAAGAAGAAAGTTTCTACACGTTTAAGAATGATGCTGAAGAGGTTCATGCTGCCGTATCATACAACAATGATAATATTGGTAAACCCATACTTATTATGTACTGTTAGACCAGTAAATTGAACTGGTTGGGTTGGTTTCGGATTGGATTAATTTGGGTTGGGTCATTTGTTTATACTTTTCAGACCATTCTCATGTTTGATTTGTTTTGGTTTCAGATCACTTCGATTTTGGATCATTTTAAGTTCGAGTCATTTCAAGTTCGGATCAATCGAGTTTAATACTAGAATTAATTGGTTTGGATCATTCTAGATTCTAGTCATTTCAGATTTTGGTTAATCGAATTTAATATCAAGGTTAATTAGTTTCAGGTCAAATAAGTTTAACACTCAGATTTATTGAGTTTGATCATTTTGAGTTTATGACATTTCAGGTTATTTGTTTGAGCTAATTCAGGTTCAGGTCATGTCAAGTTTGAGCCATATTGAATTCATGGCATTTCAAGCTTGGGTTTATCGATTTCAGGTTATTAACTTTTTTTGATACAATCGGGTTGATTTCAGGGGAGTTGGTCGAGTTTTTCAGGTTTGGATCAAAATTTGACGAGTCTATCTATTACTATGGTCCTATGCTACTTTGACTCCTCCTTTTTCTTGAATTACATATTTAAATATAGGTATAAGCATGATCTTCTAAATACATAAAAAAATTTAAGATAAATAAATGTGATGCGTCAAACATGTACCTTTATACACTCACCCCGACTTCAAGCAATATAATTATGGTCGACCATTTGATCTTGTGAATGGTACATAACCGATAACATAGCTTCTGAAGCCATTTTTGGTTTTACTGGGTGCAAAGCAGACGGAGCAAAGCACTATGGAGGATAAAATGATTTCGGCAGATGAGAATCAAAAAGGTATAAACATTTCTTTATCTTCGATAATGTGCATTACTTGAATAAGAAACTGCTACTCTTGGACAAACGAGACTCAACTAGTAAGGAGTCTTTAGATGGCCGTGTAGTAAGTAAGACGGAAAGTGGTGATCCAATTCTGACCATTGAAAGGTTGGAAACATCCTTCAAAGCTGAAAGAAAGGCATTTTGAGTGTTTTATATGCTAAACTTGAGGAAGCGAGAAGTCCATCTGCATTTGCTGCTAACCAGACAATGCTATGATAACCAGGCTTCAACAGATGGAAGCATTGCAATAACAGAGGATGCTGTCAGAGCAGTCCGAATATAACAAAGAGGCCCTACGGCTTTTAAACGAGCTTATGATCAAAAGAGAGAAGGAGAAGGAAGAATTTGAGAAAGAATTGGAAGTTTATCACTAGAAGTTATCGGATTATGAAGCAAAAGAAAAGATGAGAATAATGAGAAGCAACAACGGAAGTGTGCAAACTTGCAGCTATGTGGAAGATAGTGATAAGCTATCAATCGACCTAGATTGTGAGGCGAAGGATGAAGATAGAAGGAGTGATAATATTACTGCTGCAGCAGTTCTTAATTTGGAGGAAATGGCGCCAGATTGTGTAGACCAATGCAAGTGCCTTTGGTGAATCGATTTCTTTTAACAGTTTGGATGAGAATAATGATCTGAGCAGTAAGGAAGAAAATGGATTTTCAAAAAAAGATGGAAGTTATCCGGAGGCCAAAACAATGGCTTCAATGGCTAAGAGTCTCCTTCCACTACTGGAAGAACTATCGATACATGAAAAAAAAACAAGGAGAATATGAAGCATTTAAAATGCAGAAATATTCAGGTCTAAATTTTGACGTGGATAGTAAGAAACTTGCAATTAAAGAAGAGGCGGATCATGTTCATGAGAGGCTAGAAGCTCTAGAAGAAGACATGGAATTTCTAAAGAACAGCATGGGCTCCATAAGTAAAGGTGAGAAAGAAATCTTGCAACATCTCCGGGATCTGAGGGCTGTGGAAGTCCGAACCAGAAACGTGAGTGATGACCCACAATGTTGATTTTAGGCTTTGCCATTTAGGAGAGGAATCACCTGGCAATTCCATATTCCCTTAGATTGCATTAAATTGTCTACATTAAAGATATGGATCATGACTTTCCTGTCAAATCAATTAACATGAAATAATTTTTTTATTTTTAAAAAATAATTTTTAAATTTAAATGTTAATACGTAAATAATTTTTTATTTTTAAATAATTTTTTAATTTAAAAAGTTAAATTTTAAGAAATTTATTAAAATCAAATTATTCATTACAAATTTCATAATAAAGAAAAAAATAAAAAATAAAATTTTTTTTATATATTTAAATATATTTAATTATATTTTAAAAATATTTTAATCGTATTCAAATACATATTCTATGCCTTAAGAGTTAGTCGAAAGTCGAAGTAATATCATAGACAGCACACATTACTGTTTCTTATGATTGTGTATCACACGTTCCACACCACAAACTTTCACTGTTTTGTCAGCTAATAGTCTGCAGATGCAGTCGTTAGCCTTGTAAAAGCTCAATTGGCTAATAGAACGCGGTAGTGCTGGATTAAGTGTATACAAGTTTTTGAGTTTTTAAACTTAAGTATGATTTCGAATCATCCCTACTATTTTTTTCTTTTTCTGAACTGTGAGATACGCAAATGTGCGACCATGTTAGGTTCTTTTTTTTTGTCAAATATTAGTATTTAATGCTCATTGTATGTTAAAATGCTTTTAATATTTATGTGCAAGTAAACATAATTTATTATATGAATATCGATAGTGAAAAAAATAAAATTATAAAAAAATAATTATAATGTTATATTTTGATCACTATTTAATTTTTTTAATAATGAATATTGATGAAGAAAAAAATTAAAATTATAAAAAAATAATTATAACATCGCCTTTCAACTATTATTTAAAATATATTCATTAAATTAGGTGATTGAACTTAATTAATAATAATTTAGTTTATATTTTTATATTTATTTCTTTGATATTTAAAAATTTTAAATATTAAATATTTATAATTTTAAAATTTATATTTGTATATTTAAACATATATAAATATACATATATATATATATGTAATGAAAGTACATTTACATGTATATAATATATATATATTATTAAAGAACGTGAAAATATACTATAAATATTTATGAAAAACTATTTACAAACCTAAAAAGGCACGCCAAAATAAACTAACACATACAAATGTTAGAAAAAAATAATACATTCACTGAAATGATATTGATTATTTTATATAAAAATAAAATATTTTGAAGTCTAAAAAATTTAAACCCTAAATGATACGAAGAGAATTAAAGCATAAAATAGGTTGAATATAAACATAAAACTGATAACCTTAGGGTTTAGCCTCCCTCCATTAATTTTTTATCTATTAATATTCAATACAAGACTAATTATCATTAACGAGTATAGCTTTCACAATTTATGGATGGATCCTACATATGTGAATGATGATGATTAATATATTAGAAAGTAATGAACAAAAGAAAAATAAATGGGATCTAAACACATAATCTTAACATAAAACAAAAAAATTTCAAATTATAATGATCGAATCAAGCTTTGAAGTGATACAAACCGAAAACAATCAAAATCCAAGATTATATCTCACAGCCTTTCCACATGCATTATCAAACTTATTAATTTCCGCTTCAGATTTTTTTTTTTTCTTTTTTGCTTGAAAGCATCCAAAGTTATTAGCATATATACATGAATAAAGGCATAATGGCTAAGCTACGGCTTATTCTATGTAACAAATAACATGCACCTCCCAACAAAATCTCAAATGGAATTCCTTTTCAAAACAACAGGGAAGGAAGTGGTTTTGTCTTTCTTTCCTTTTTCTTTCTTTATTTATTTATTTATCTTTTTTTTTTTCTGTGATGGAATGAAAAATACAAAATTGTTTTATCACAGTCATGAGTAACTGAAAATTACGTTGAACACAATCATGTTCCTTTTTAATGATTGTGAAATCTATGATAAGAAATGAACTAACTTATCAAATTGATTAGCCAATGAGTCAATAACTGAGTCTAACATCCAATATCAGACAAATCTGTATCCTATTATAAATAGAGGTGTTTATATGTACGAGTAAAGGTTTGCTCCATTTTTAAAAGGGTTTAAGATTCGAAAAAATGATCTTGAAAAAAATATATATACATATTTAAAAAATGTATGAGTCTTGATTTCGACATATAAGGCACAAGTTCAATTTGATTTGTTTTTAATTATATAATATATATTAACTTTGTATTTATATATTATATATAAATATAATTTTTATTATATAAAGAATAAATATATATAATATTATAATGTAAACCTTCAAAAATAAATTAAGTTATTTATATTTTAAAATTTAATACGAGAAAATTATTAATGCTAATCATTAAATTTAAAAAAATAAAAAAATATAATATGAACAGATATAAATAGACTTAGACTACTATTTACAAAAATGGGCAGGTATAGAGAAAATTTAAAGCTCATATTTTGGATCAAGCTAGTCTTAAGTAAATATAAATAATATTAATATCATATTTAAACTCGACCTAAACGCACTTTCAATTCTAAGTGATCAAAAGTGGTAACCATGCTTACGCCTGGCCCAAGTTTTAAGTAAATATGCTTACCCCAAATCGAGAGATAAGGTTTTAGATAAAGTTTTTATAAATTTGAATCGATCTGGCTTAAATTATTATTTAATAATAAAAATTATATTTTTAATTAAATTTTATGATAAAATATATAAATATTAATATAAAATAATATTTCAATATTATTATGAATAGAAAAATAAATTTTCGAATAGAT